>CAJPEV010002066.1:0-44247 GCA_905338385.1 Darwinula stevensoni
CGAAACAAGCGCCAACCGGAAGACGGGCTCCCCCTGACACACCCCCAGCTCTGGCTGCTCTCTCGTATATATGTTCAAGTGTCTTGTGGGGTAGAGGAGAACCCCCACTTGGAGCAGTTAGAGTGTTTAACCACGTCCATGCTTGATAAAAACCACTCCTACAGTAAAAACAGGCACAGCACAAAACTTGTTCTCAAAGCCTCTGACTCGCTGGTCTAGTCCCTTTCAGCAACACTGGATGCTGGTCGTGTCGTCTGCTTCTTAGACACGACACTACACTGCCTTCTCCAAAAACACATTAGGAGGGACTGTCTGCGGAGCTAGGGTAAAAATTTATGGGAATGAAATATAACTTTTCAAAAAGCGAACATTTCCACTTTCACCGATGTTGGGAAAATGGAGCTTCAATTAATTTTTTTTTTTTACAAGGAATCTATGTTCCAGGTTCCTGTTCCATTGGCATTTGATGATATAGGAGAACTTTGAGTGGCAGTAGATCGTACCCTCTCATAATCTTCCCGTGGTCATCATTGTCTTAGTGCCATGATTTTTTTTCTCATTGGAGTGAGCCTCCTTGCATGATAATAGATGAAATGAATCATGAAGCGTTTTGGAGACCAGAGTCCTCTCATTTCATAATGCTCGACTAAAAGTATCTCTTTCAGAATGGACACAATTAACTTGAGATGGACCCCGGTATAGATGGTTCCAGAAACCAGAATATCTAGCAATATATTTCGTGATGCTGTCACCGATAATGAAAAAATTCATGAGCAAACGGATCAAATCAAAGTTAACTCGTGTCTCTTCATGTCTTGGAAGGCTAAGTAACAGTAGGGAAAAAAAGGTAAAACATGAATCTAACAGAAAGCGAAAAAGAACATGTTCCGTTTAGGGTAAGAATAAAACTGGATCTCACTGATGTAATTTTATACTTCAATCATATAAAATGAAATCCATATTATTCCTAGATACTAATATATTCAAACCTTTTTTGTCGTATAGGTTATGATAACGTTCACATTCTTCGATCTTGTTCGTCTTTGATTGACGATGGTAGCTTTTGCACTTAACGTATTATTTAAATCCCCTCATGGATGGAAACACCCATAAAACAATAGGATACATTTAATCCATGTTTTGCATGTTGTGTACAATGCATTGGATTTGTTCTTCAATTCCCAGTCTGCAACAGCAACTTAGTATATTGTCAGATATGGGAATGATTTTAAAATGGAATCTACATTAAATAAGTCAGTATAGCTTGAGGTACTCTCCCCATTCATGAGGAAAGGGAAGTCGACAAGTACACATTCTATTATGACACTTACACGCCACTTGACCGCATCCACATTCGTGTTAATGCATATTACACAACTCTCTCTTACATTGTAGTGTATCCCCTGATAAAACCTACATTGCAAGAAGTTGCCGGTACGTCCTGGAATCAATTTTTGAGTTTTTTAGATGCTTTGACTGGAGGATACGTTCTTTCCACCATCGCTCAAGGGCCTCTGCCGATGTGTACTCTTCTTCACAGAGGAAGATGGTGCTATCACTTGGCGATGTATCTTTAACCTCCCTTCTCTTCACATTCGGGAGTGCAATTATGCAGAGAGACATATTTATGATCTCCAGACGGCATTCTCTCATGGCGATGCCCAGGCTGCGAACATCCTTCTCGAGCTGCTGTTCAGCTGTTTTTATGTTCCTCTTCACTGCGTCTCCGAGTTTCACTCCTTTGTGGTCTGTATCCAGATTCTTCACCTGAATGAATATGGCACCAAATTCGCGATGTATCAATATGATATCCTGTACCCCTGCTTCCAGGATACCCTCATTGTTTCCAAAATCTATTTTCTTCTTAAGGTGGACAAAGGCTCGATTGTAGGTGATGAACATTTGTGACTCATTCCTTTGTCCTAGTTGATATAAACGAAGAACGAGCTGCCTCTTGGACTTCTCTCCTGCAGTCTTGGCTGCCTTAATCCATTCAAATGTGTTTTCTACTGGTGGAACTAGACAAGTTGTCCGATCCATTCCCCAATGGTGATATGTTCTCTTTATATACCCTTCAGCTTGAGAAATCCATGTTGGTTTGATTTTGTTGACCACGTCCACATCTGGAATGGGGGTAAAATAACTCAACATACATGTACCTCTGCACAGAAAGACAAAGTATCCTCCAGTAATTTTCATACCACGATGTTTACTACATGTCTGGAAAATTGAAAGTGCATGTTGTTTTATTTTGCGAACATATTTTCGTAACAATAGAGGAACCTTTTTATCTAGCTCCTATTTTTTCATGTGAAAATGAGCAATTACTGCAAACCAGTTACCACTGTTTTCAGTCTGCGATATTAAATAATTTCGCAAAACCTGGAATAAGCATAGAAAATAGAACTCAATTTCATTGAAAAGTAAATCGATTTATAGCAACATTTTCTTGGTAGTAGTGCATCAAAAGGGAGATCCTCACAATGACCACAATTGAAGTGCATTTAGCTGTTTAAACAGGGAACTCATTACATACATTTCTCTATTCTTGCACAATATATTATTTAAATTTCCTGTTATTGAAATCAATTAAAATAATGATTAATCGGTACATAAAGTGAAGGACAAAACTGCGTCAATGTTTGACACAGTTCCATTTAATGACTCATAACTCGAGAATGGCAAAATCAATTGAATTCAAATTTCAGCCAATATCATTCCTAATTACTGCCTTTCGATTGGTACCGGTTGCTTGTGAATTGACCTCTTATTGCCTGAGCTACAGTTGCTCAAATCCAACTAGATCATTAACACAATTTTGTCCCTCACACTTAGGCATACAGAAATCGAATTTATTTTTTATTATTTCATTTTCCTTTAATATTAAGCTCTGGTTTGAACCTTCTGGGCATGCTCTCCATCATGTCCAAGAATGTTCAAACGGAAATGGCTTCCCACTTTGTCGTAACCCGCTCACGTACCTCATGAATGGGTTGTGGTCTGGCGACTGCACTAACCATTCTAGGACCTCCATTACGTAGTCTTGGAACAATTGGCGGTCCAGGTGTTTTTCGGATCATTGTCCTGATGAAACACTACCTCTCCCGATTCGAGCTATTAATACTACATTCTCAGAAGCAAATCGTCGTGGAGGATGCTTGTATACAGCTTGCCATCCATTATTCCTACTATTTGACAGCCATATCCGACTCCCTTGGCCGTCATGCAACACGAATACGCCAGGCTGCCTCCACCGTATTTGGATGTCCCGTCCACTTGCAGCCCTATAAGGGCCTCCCCGTGCTTCTTTCATATCTAATTACGCCCCTCCGAACACATTAGGTATATTTTTGTCTCGACCGAGGAATACATTTCCAGTCCTCTATGCTCTGTATTGGTTGTGAGATGGAAACGGTCCACCTAGGACCTCATGAAGCGGCATGTGAATGGACATCCGAGTATGGTGAGGCAGCCTAATATTTTCGGGCTGCGTGATGGCCAAGGGATTCGTATATAGCTGTCAAATATTGGGATGGCCGGAACGTTCTCGCAGTTTTCGCCTTTTCTCATTAGGAACCATCACGAATTTTCTAGAATGCTCCTGTTTTGCCTATAAATAGTTTCTCTCCTTGCGTGCAGGTTCAGTGTATTTTTGATCCCTTACCGTCAAGTATGAGCCAGAAGTTCGACCTTGGCCGCGGCCACCTCCGTACCTGCCTCCTCTGTGAGTTCCGTCTGGGAGAGAATGCAGCCGGCGGACATCGCCTTATGTGCCAAGTGTTTAAGGAAGAAGTCATTAGCGAGAAAACGTGTTTCAATTGGTTCGCTTGTTTCAAGTCCGGAAAGTATAATGTTGAAGACTAGCCGAGGTCGGGAAGGAAGTGTTGCATGATGAGGCGCTACAACAACTCGTGGAAACCGATTTCCGCATGACCACTCGCGACATGGCCGCCGTCCTCGGGTGCTCCCACTCCACTATCGAGTACCGCCTGTCCATGATCGATAAGGTCTCGAATCTCGCGAGTTGGGTACCCCATACTTTGACACAGAGGGACCTCGACCAACGTTCTGACACCTTTGTACTTCTCATCTCCCGCCGGCGGCGCTTCGACTGGCTCGACGACGTCTCACGGGGAATGAGAAGTGGGTGATGTACGCGAACCATACCCGCAAGCGTCAGTGGGTAGGCACCGATGAAGAGCCGCAGTCGGAGCTGAAAGGTGACATGGTACCCCGCAAGGTCATGCTCTTTGTATGGTGGAACGTGAAAGGTGTGATGTTCGAGCTGCTTCCTCCCAACGCCACCATCACGGCGGCCTACTACTCTGACCAACCGGAGAGATTGACCAATAAACTTTCAACGGCTCGGCCGGGACGTGACAAAGTGCTGTTCCTCCACGAAGATGCCTGGCCGTATACGGCAGAGATGATCCGGCTCAAACTCTTCGCTCTTAAATGGGAGACTCTGCCGCACCCACCGAACTCGCCGGACCAAGCTTCTTCGAGCTACCTCTTGCGCGCCCTGCAAAACCGCCTCAAATAGAAAAAGTTCGACGACCAGAAGGACCTCGAATGATACTTGCGACAGTTCTTCAAGTCTCAGCCCCAATCGTTCTACCACGGCGGAATCCATTCCTTGGCTGGAAAATGAAGACATGTAGTGGAACACAATGGTGACGGATATTAGGTAGTTGCTGAACGAAGTTGTTTTCTCAAATGTTGTCTGAAACTGCGAGAACTTTCTGGTGAAACCAATAGTAGGAAGAACGGATGCCAAGCGGTATACAAGCATCCTCCACGACGATTTGCTTCTGAGAATGTAGTATTAATAGCTTGAATCAGGAGAGGTAGTGTTTCAGCAGGACAATGATCCAAAAACACACCTCGCGGCTGGACCGCCAATCGTTCCCGCATTGCCATCGTCTTGATCGGTGAAGGAGACTGCACTCATTAGGCTAGCAAGTAACATCAAATCCTTCAAACTGTCTAGCAATCCTTTCACTTCACTGCACTTCATTCCATCAGACATTGAGACTTTTTCAGATTCTTCATCTTCATCAACAGGTCGGTGAATGCCTGCCATTTCAATGCCACGTATTTTCCCCCCTTTTATTACTCTATTGCAATCATTTTCGTTTGTTGATTCCACGTCAAAGTAAATCTGATCCATATTACCTGGTACTTCGCCATCAGACGGTGATTTCTTGGGATCATTGTCATCGTTTCCCAAACGTTCGCCCGCTTTCATTGAATCTTTGGAATGTGCATTTTGTGCATCCGGGAATATCTGTGAATGATCGGACATACTTGTACTATTCGGGACTGCTCGTAACTTGAACGTGCCCAGCTTTGTGCCCTCTTCTGTAGAGTCACATTCGTCTCTGTTGTTGTCCCCCTGGTGGGCGCATCTGACTGGTTCGATGCTATAGTCAAACTGCATCATTTTTACCAGACTCCTCAGTAATTCGTCCATGTCGAGCTTCTCAAAATGTAACATTTCCTCCTTGGATTGTTCATCCAAGTTCAATTATACGTCAACTGTATCTCCCTTACTTTTCGCAAGAAGGATTGTCTTCATGAAACTGACCAGTTTTTTCAAGTCTACCAGGCTCTTCATTTTCTGTACGATGTGATCTAACGTTTTTTTACGTGATGATGTCTCTTCCTCCTCTTTTTCTTCTTGTACGCTGGTTCCGTTACTGTTTCTCTTTGTAATGTAGACCATGCGATTAATAGGGGTGCTCCTAAAAGAGAGGGGTTCTTTTTCTTTAATAAAGCCTGCATCAACCATTGATTCATTCAAATTATCATTCTTACTCTTTTCTCTCTTTATGTTCCCTTTTTCGGTTGCATGGATTGCTTTCAAAAAGGTTTTAAGGAGCTTAATGTCTTTCAAGTTCCTACACATTTCTTTCTCTTCCCATGACTCTTCACAATGTAGTGTGTTTTCAATGGATTTCCTATGTGGCTTTGCCATCTTACTCATGTTCTTTATATAGTTTTCTTGGGGAATTTTGTCGCTTGCAAAGACAGGAGACTTGTCCATTTCCATAGACTCATTCTTTGCTGTAGGCTCATCCTTTGAAGCGTCTCTCTCTTGCCCAGCTATATCATTATTGATATCTCCCTCAGGGGAGAGTGCGCAGAAGGTGATGCTAGTGCGAACCACGTCCTGAACCCTCTTTTGTATTTCCTCTGGAGATTTGATTGTCCATGTGGAGTAACTATCGATTGCAGATGGCTCTATCCATCTTAGTATTGTGGTTCTCATATCTTCTATAATGTCAGTTGAACCAACGACGAGAATTCGCTCCGGCTGAGTTTTCTGCATCTGGAGAACCATTTAGTTATGATGCTTCGTATCTTCTCCTTCAAAAGATGTGCTTGGACATCCAAGTCTCCCTTCATGACGTACTCGTTCGGCGCATGGATAAGAATATTCAAGTCTTCGTGGGAGAGAAAGTGGAAGTACCTCATACCCATCTTCAGGGATGGAGTGACGTAAACGGGTGCCGCGAATCTTTAAATATACGGGGGAAAGGCGTTAACTACTAGCCCAACAGAAAGGAACAAATGCAAAACGAAGAAAATTAGCTTAATACTTAATTCCATTACTAAAATCGCCATCATCCTCCTGAATGCGATAGTGGTTGGCTGATATCCAAAAGTATTCAATATAGAGTTATGTACAAAACCGCCTGGACATCTTAAAATCTGATGATACTTCATTAATATATCCAATGGAACGTGATGCAGAAGAATGAGTAGAACATGAACAACTCAAATTTGCAAAATAAGGATTTGTAACATTGACATGTAAGGTGCATTCAGAAAGTTACGATGACCGCGAACAGTCGATCCCAAACCAATTAAACGTATCCCTTCCTGTGATACTTACGTTTATTGGCGTCATTATCGTATCATTCTTACTTTTTCTAGTAAATAATTTGCCAGAATCAGCCATTTTAATTTAATACATTTTTGAGCACTTGTTGAATACGGCTGCATTTTCTGACATTTAGCAAAACATCGCTGCCATGCATAAAAATAACTGAGGAAGAAAGAAAGGGTGCGTTTCTTTAGACATAGACTGAAGCGTTCGGCATTCTGGATAGAGGGAATATATTCAAAAACGTAACACATTCAGTCCCGAGTAGTAAATGTGCAAGCTACCCTGTCATTTTCCCAAATGTTAAATATGTGCACTACATTGAGGCATAACTTTCAAACTACTCGCGATATCATGTTCGTTTTTGCCACATGTAAGTCTGTATCTCTGATAGTCCATTTTGGTGCGATGCCTGGCGAAGCAGTCCGTCTTACGCAGGGAATGTGACAAGAACGCTACGTGCGCTATATCGCAGATTTCCGGTTCCGAGCTGCCGACGTGGGAACTGTAGACCAGGGATTTCCACTTACGGGACTGAATAACAGGAAAGGTGAGCCTTTCTTGTTTGCTCTCACGATTCTCAATCAGTAGTAATAACACTACTTCCGCTTTATAGAATCACGTATGATGAAAATGACGAACAATTCTCCATAAAACTGAGAATAATTGTATGCTTCGATGTTAAATGAACTGTTGAAAACGTGTTGTACAATAACCTCAATAAAGTTATATAGACTGTGGAGAGATGACGTCAACTTATTCCTAACTCAGATTGAGTACAACAGTATCAAATTTTGAAAATGCTTACTTACTATGTAAAAAAATTTTCTAACAAGAAAATCAAGAGGTTTCGAATGAAGTATCCTACAGGCACTTGGGTACGAAATTAGTTTTAAAAATGATCATCAACGACAAGTCATAGGTCAACTCCGAAAAAACCTAATATATGTTGACCCATATACACAACATTAGAAGCCAATTATTCATGAAATTCGTTTGAAAAACCTCGGAGGTGTTAGCTGGACATAATCCGGTCATACATACATCTGCAGGTCGTTATGCATGAACGTTAATGTGCATTTCTTATAGTAGTAGACGCGCAGTAATGAGTCGAATTACATGAGAAGTTACACTTGTACAGGTTTTTATTGCAAGGTCTGATCATCCGATCAAAAAATATTCGCAAAGATTTGATTTATTTATGGAGTCCTCATTAAATTTACATGCTACCGACAATTATTTGAAAAATGCAAGATATTAGGTAAATTTAGAGGTGAAAATGAAACAATAAGAATTCTTACATTGCCAAGAGGGTCAGATGATCTTCAGGTTTTAAGGCATCGTATTTGGTCTTCAGCTTATTGATATGTTCATCCCACCATGTTTCAAAATCAGCCTGAGACCAGCACTCACTTTCACACAGAATCAGGCCATTTTGCGGTGGTGTTTCATTTTTTCGAACGCCAGGGAATGCGACGATGGGAAAATGGAAGGGAATGCGTTTTTTAACCTGTTGGTTCTTCATTCCTACTTCTTTCATCAATCCCTTCAGAAGATTGAGGTCTCTCATTGCATTGTCACACTTCTGTTGGATGAGGTGTAGCGTCGGGACACCCGTTTCTTCCGTTTGATCCTCATCTATGCGACAGATCTTGACGAAAAACAAACCGTGCGGACGGTCTATGATTACAATGTCGTAATCACAATGCTGAATATTCTCCAATTTCTCGTACAGTCCGCCAGAAATGCGAGTTTTCACCAACTGCTTAATGTCCCTACTATATACGATAAACATAGACTCCTTATTTTTCTCACTCCAGGCGTAGAGGTAGGGTAACAGGGGTGACTGATTGACATTTTTGATTGGTGGTATGATTCGGGTCTCCGTACAATGATCGGGGAACGCTTCCTCGATAAATTTTTTGGCGTCCTTTAACCACGTCTCTCCTTCATTTAGTAACCCCTCCATTTCTTTCAGCGCTTGATTATCCTAAAAGTCATGGAGAAACGCAGTCACAGTTTACACTGAAAGACAATTGTACTTCGACGAATATCTATGAAGCTCTAAGGGAAGAGATGCACTAATACATATATTGCATACAAATAGAAGTTTGGTTTGATTTGATTTAGTGAATGCCTAAACGTAATGTTATAAATACAAGTTATTGTGACTGTAACTTTGTATGCAGTGTATATTTATGCGATGGGTCAATCGCTGACAAAAATTAATGGGACAGTATGCATTTCCAAAGAGACCACTTCATGGAAGCAAAAATGACTTTGCTTCATGGACTTAATGAAAATTATGGCATATCAGTATTTCACGCACTGAAAATGAAATCGAACCCGATGGGAAGAGGAAAGGCTATAGATGCTCACCTGCAAGAATTCTCCAGCTTTGTTCAGACTGTCGAGAATCACCCATTTATCATTCATTTTAGTCACGTCAACGTCAGTAGCTTCTTTCGCTTCCACGTACCCTTCTTGCTTCATTGTGAGCCAAACTTCTTGATGATCTGGTAGACAATCAACTATGAATAGATATGTTCGGGCTCTGGATATACTCTCTAGGAGCCATGAATCATCTACGTTAAGAGTGATAACTGCACTGGATTCACATCCTCTAAATTCTTTGGGGTGAACGAACTCCAACGTTCTGTTACGTTTGTAGATCACCTTCAGATAGGAAATTAGCTTCACATCCGAAACCAACACCTGAAGCGGTTCCCGTGTCATCTCTTCCTTGAGTATAAAGTTAAGACAGGAAATCCCTCCCATGTAGGGCATGCAATATTCCTGTCCTTTGCAACTATATTTCAAATGTTGTCCACTGCAATGGTATTTTATGAAAATGTGCATCGGTTTTGAGCCATGGACCCAGGCACCTGGGCGGGAAGCTGTAGGTAAGCTTTTGGCTTTTAGTCTCAATGGCGTATGGGTCTCGTTCTTGCAAATGTGACTGAGAAGCCATTTACTTGTGCTTGAATGCGGTTTAGATTCAGGAAGTCTGATGACTTCCACATCATTTTTTTCGAAAAAATTTCCCAGCTCCTTCATGGAGATCTCCCCACCGCCTCTTGAGTGGGACTGGAAGGCAATGGTCAGTGTCAGCTTGTGATCCTCTTTCCTTAAGTCTTCAAGGACTTTGGTCCATTTCTTGATCTCTTCATCGGTGTTCGGGGATTGAATGGAATAATCATCAACATGGATATGGATGACTGAATCGGGATACTTCCATTTTACTTCCTCCACTCGGTAGTTGTCGATGATGCTCTGGGGAGACATTGATGGCGACTGAACTATGTCTAGCATGCCGAAGTGTTTCTGAAACCACAATCTCTGAATATGATGTAGTGAGACTCTCCGACTCAGAGGAACCACCCATATGAATCAGAAGAATGCGATGTTTACATTGGGGCTGCTGGGCGATATCACTGATGATCTCTAACAGTTTCATGCTCTTTCCTGAAGAAGGAGGCCCGAATATGACAGATCGAAGCACTCTATTACTGAGACAATCTCGGAAAATACCCTCTGCGCGATGTGGATACCTCTTTATTCGAAGAGAATGAATAATTTGAGGGAATAACTTCTCGTCTAGATTTGAGAAGTCCCCTTCTTCCTTTCCGCGCGTTTCCTCGAAAGTATCGCTCGACATTTCTTCTAACATCTTCCTGGTGGTGGGTATTATCTGTTGATTCATTGAATTTGGCATGCACAACTTCACCTGGCAATACTTTCCTGTTTCCATACCTTCGTCGTCCATGACAATTATGACATCGTTTTTAGTGGTGGATATCATGCGGAGATAATTCCTCCAACTGCAATGGGAAAGATCTAAGATGACAATAATCCCATCTTGGTGATATCCCAGAATCTAATCCTCCGTCACAAGTGTAACTTGGGAATTTTGGAATCCTCGTAACCTCCCAATAGAATCAATGAATTTGAATTGTATCTTGTATGTACGCTTCAGGGTGTGCAAAAGAAAGTTTCGGCGTTTTGTGCCGTCCGTCACCACAAATATTTCTTTTTCGCGATCAACAGAATCCATTATCGAGAGGACGGCTACGGAGGATCTCAAGGCTTCACATTTCAATACGTTCTTGCAATTTCCGTGGAGGACTGGACATGAAGGTATTGGGAAATACTTAGGCAGTAATTCTTTTTCTGGCTGATCGAATTCCATATCCCTCAGGGAAGGTTCACGGCAAACAAAAATCCGACGAGAGTAGTCTCCGAGAGCCAAGAATAAATCTGACACAAATCGAGTATTCCTCTTCACGACTTGAAGGACGTTCATGTCGAAGCCTGCGATTTTGATTCCCTGGAGATTGACGTCTTTTTCGTAAGTGACATCATTTGGACGGAAAGCGAGGGTGAGACTCTTCACGCGCATCTTTAGATCGGATATCTGAGCCCAGTGTTTGGATAGACTTCTCTCATCCAGGTGATCTTGAATACCAAGAGTGAGAGGGACTTCGTCAAGCAACACATGCTTCCCATCTCCTTTCTTTTCAAGAAATGCGAACACGTTCTCTCGATCTTCCGGAATTTCTTTTTCCCTTCCATCCAACACCTTTACATTCTTCATTTCTGGAAGTATATTCAAAACATATATTCATTTCCGTGAAACCCTCTTAATGGTCAACATCAGCGCACCGCATAAGTACAAGTACATATATAAGTACTAGGACAAAATAACGCGCAAAAAATGGCATTAGACAAATGTTGAAGAGACAACATATCGCATGGCAAAATACTCGACACACAGGAAATTAGCTATGCATGATAGTGCTGACATGCACATTGGAATCGTGTTTGGAGGTCAATAAATCGACCTAAGGTCGACCCAGTAGGATTTTGAAATAACCTTGTCAACGAACACACAGCTAACATAACCATCCATTGCCAATTGACCATTGGAACCATTTCAGGAAGTTTATACGTTCACACGCCTTTTGCTTTCGGCGAGTTATTTGCAAGAGGAATTTGAAAGTTTTCTTTGAAGGGTTAATGGCCATTTTGAAATTTATTGGTAGGGAAGAGGGAGGCAACGAAAGGGAAAACAAACATTTACCTCTTTGCCCGCCCCCCCCTTACAAATCCTCCTCACCCCAACTCTCCTGTTGCTAAAAATCCCTGATGGAGACACCTACTACTCTGTAAAGACGCCCCTAAGCTAAACAAATCATTAAAAATAGATAAGAAATCAAATAGCAGTTGGAGGAAAAAAGCATACCGTACTTAAGCCTGAGGATTTGCAACTCACAGCTCATTTCATCTGCCTACTGTACCATTCCCTGACGAGATGTAGGTCATTGAAGCACAGAAAAACACGTATAAGGTACTGCATCGAAACAAGCGATTCACAAAGGAGAACATGATAACCAGCCAGCTCCAGATAGCGAGTTTAAAGAAAGAACATTTTAACCTGTGAAAATAGAAATTGTAGAACAAGAATGCATATTTTTAGAGATCAATTGTTAAAGGAACCAGATAAGCAGAGTATGTTTACATATCTGTATACATTCAGAGAACTTTTGACTAATGTCCTGAAAGCGCCACACCGAATAGACAAGCCTTGTTGGAATCTATAAAACACCCAGGAGTTGTAGCTTTTACGAAGAAAGAAGCCTTGGCTCTCATAATAGAATTTGGCATTGGCAAGACTTATGGACTCATTCGTCTTTATGCCAATACTAGAGGTGCTGACATTCATCCAAGTTATCATGAAGTATTGAGGGCCAAAAAGGCTTGTTGCCCTTATTGAGTCGTGGCTACTGAGACTACAGGCGAAGTTAAACTTCACGATCTCCTTCATCATACAACAGAACGCACATTACTTTCTGAACGATTTGTCTTGGAATGCTTACAGCTCAAGAGAATCGAAAAGATCGTCCTAATGAGGAAATGGGGTTTTGATGGCGTCACTGGACAGAGTGTTCACAAACAACGATACCTTGAAACGGAGGGAAATTCAGCGGAAAAAGCATATTAATATCAACACTGGTGCCTCTCCAGATGCTAGTTCATCAGGAGGATCCAGTTGGAGGAGTCCACCCGCTGCCAATTTGGCAGAATCAACGACCTAGCTCAAATAAATTGTCACACAATATGTTCCAGGTTTCAAAGGTATCGGTTAATGTTGCTATAGCTGAGTTGAATTCCATTCGAAGAAAAATTGAAAACCTTTCAATAACCCTAGTAGCACTTAATATTGCATCAACATTGATTCAATTTTGACTCAACTTGGAATCCATATTGATTCAATGTTATGACCTACTAAGGAACAACTGTGGACATCGCAGGAGCGAAGCTTCAGGTTACACAAATGTTGATGCTCACCATGGTGGATGGGAGGTTTGCAATGCCTTACGTGACATGTTCAGCACAGGTATGCTACATCTGTGGAGCTACTCCAAGAGAAACGAATAATCTAGAAGCTCCAATGGAAAAAAAAGGAAGAGCATCAAACGCACTAACATTGGAACTTACTACTCTGCATGCATGGGTACAAATTTTTGAGTTCTATAGGTTGAAGTTAGAAACGTGGCAAGTGAGAAGTACACAAAATCCTAAGATCGTGAAGGAAGAAAAGCAAATAATTCAACAGGAGTTCAAACGGAGCTTGGTCTGTGGTTGATTAGCCCTGAGATTGAGATTGATTAGCGATGAGTTGAAAGCGATGGGGAATGTTCATTTCAGGCGTTCTTCTGCAACACGAGAAAGCGCGTCCACATACGGCCAATAAATATTGAAATTCCGCAGCGTGGTTGGGAGGTTCTTTCATATCCCCTTCATCCCGATCCGAGTGACTTCCATAATTTTCCGCAACTTGAGTAAGCGATTAAAGGCACACAATTGGAGATCAGGGAAGATCTGAATAAATCTGTCCAGGATTGGTGGAAGCACCAGCCTGTTGCTGTTTTTCGGAGGCTTTGTTCGACTGTAAATGCTCGACCGAATTTTGAGACTTAGAGGGGGAGTACGTCGATAAGTGGTTTAACTTTGGTTGATATCGGTTTCATACAATTCAAGTAGCTTTCCTCTTTTTGGGAAAGTTTTTGATCTCTCTTTGTGAAAATAAATTGATTTAGTGATCATTCCAGGAGATCGTATTGGAAAGCATCCAGATGCTGATACGGTCGAAGGCGAAGTAACAATATCCTTGCATGACATGCAACTCCTGAATCATGTAGGTCAATTTTGAATGATTAATATTGAACCTATCAATATATCTCCAGAAATGTTAAGATATCAAGAGACATGGTAAAGTGACATGATTTCGTCATCACCTAATAGGGTGAAAGCCAAAATTCCCACTGTAGTTAAGAGTGTGCAAGAAGGTGTCACCCTCTCATCGTCTTTATCATTTTTCCGAACTCCATAGAAGGCAAATCTGGATTCATCATCCATTTGCCATGTTCATGTACTCGTACTAAGCAAACGAATGACCGAATGGACAGAAGGCCGTTATCTTCCTGGGCCGGTCTTTCGATATGATTTTTGTTCTCCGTCAGGAGCAAGAGTGATAAGTGACCATTTGCATAGCATCAAATGGAAACAGACAAAGAATACTTCAATTCTCAATATTGAGGGTAGGAAAGTGCTCAAGGTTCTCTCTTCCTACAACAATGTCAATTGTTTAATTTAAAAACGAGGTACCGATTATGAAGTCGCGATGATCCATCTGCCTTGACTGGGTACTATCCATGAGTCCAATAAAAAAACCACCAAATTTCAAGAGCAGTTATTTTGGCAATATGCCATACTAGATCAGGTTTAAGAGTTTAAAAGTAGGCCTTCATTACTTTGCAGCTTCAGCCACTCACTTATGCTCATGCGATATATCATAATTGGTAGGTTATTGTGTCAATGATGTAAAAAAACATCCAGTTTCATCCAAACACGGATGACATTTTTCCTCATTTGTTCAGGGGGTAAAAATAAATATATATTCATTCAACACTAATGACTAGATGTCCAGTTTCCGGTCATTGATCGGAGGAAACAGGAAACAAGCAACATTGGTATTGATGTACGAAGTAATGCGACAGCACCAATGAGCCCACAGAATATCTCAAGTCTGTCACATTGCAAGTTGGCTTTGTAAGAGCGAAGCGGCGACCCGAGCTGAAAAACACACTAATTATTGAGCCCCAGGGAATCATATTCGACAGCCTTTTTTTTGGCAAGAATCAGCATTTCCCTCGTTTCAATTATGGTTTGCTTTGGCGAGGTTACAAGTATTGTGAATTTAGAGGTTCAAATAAAAACATGTTTCATATCAACCTCGAAGTTTAAGAGTACAGGTAAAAACTATTGGAGCCGCAGGGAATGCTCAAGTTAAAGAAAATGGTTCGTATTGAGTATTGTGATTCATCGATTGGATCACGTAGAAAGTTCGCCCGATCTATTGACTTTTACTTGGGGATGCTCGAGTGTTTCAATCAGTTAACCCACTTCACTGACATGTTTTCAGACACAAATTGTTTTGAGACGATACCAAATCGACTGCGCCAGTGATGTGGTTAAAATAGATGGAACACTGGGGTTTTAACATTCATCTCCGATCAGTTTCTAATGAAAGACGAATTATATCAATATTTCTCCTCGAAGGTCACTTCATTGAGGACTAGTGAACCACTGTCTCTGGAAGTGCCATGGGAGATTTCTCCCTTCCATCACTTCCTTCCCAGGACATGTCTTTTCGTTGCTCATCATGGGGCTTCCATGAGATATGTGCGACGCCATTCTCTTTCAAGGGCATCCTGGTCTTCCTCTGAGACATCATCCGGCAAGAGTTTGGAGATGAAATTGAAGAGTTGCCTTTCTCCAGCTTCGTCTTCTTCTTTGCTGGCCTCCAGTACGAGAATAAAGAGGTGGGAAGTACATCTCGATGCTCCTAGGTAAAACTCGTTCCTTCTCCTCGTTCTTCCGTTGATTATCAGGAAGACAACGGCTGCCTCTCTTCCTTTGAAGGACCCAGCAAGTTCAACAGCAACGCACCCAGTGTAGGAATATTTCCCTGCTCTTCCTTCTATGTTCTTCCGTAATCGTTCTCCGTGTACATGGAAATCCGCATGATCTGCGAAAAGGACGACAATGTCTCCGGAGTATGTTCGCCGCCCAAATTCGTCTCCTAGGATACCTTGAATTTTCTCGAAGAGACTGGAACTAGAAACTCGAAATTTTTCTACCTTGGGGCCCTGTAGATCGTGCCCCAATCGGATTTCTTCCCTACCATACCCAGGGACACCTATGCAAGAATCTACCAAGTCGCTGTCTCTCGCAAGTGAGAGATGCTCCTGAGTCCAAGTGCGAAACACGGATCCTGGGTTTCGATAGACCACGAGTAGCGAGTGAGCTCCTTCCACCTCTTTTTTCAGGGAATCGGGAGTATTTTTCAAGTAAAGTGGGTCATAAACCTGCCAAAAGAATCCACCGTTTCCTTTGTTGAGGCAGTGTAGCGATGTCCACCAGTGATCGTTGTAATATAAGCACAAGTCTTCCGCTTCGTCCACGAATATATGGTCGAATGGGGGCTCCTGAGTCTTGAGGATCTTCTCCATATCTTTCAGTATATTATGCTGAATAATTTCAGGCAGCTTTGTCAAAAGGGCATAGCATTCAGATATCCTGTTACAGATTCCCACCATTGATTTGCCAACCGGCCCATCGAAAAAAAGCTGATAAACGCTGCCCTCGTTTAATACGATAACTTCTATACTTGATTTTAAATAGTTCAATGCCTCAGATGTCGGTGTGAAAGAATGGAAGAGTCTTCTGATGATTTCCACTTTCAGCAGCCATCTTCCCATTGCTTCTGGTTTGAGCGAGGCCACAGAGCTTCGAAGAAACTCAAAAAACAGGAATATTTCCCAGGTGGCATATCTAATATTTAAGGTGATACTGGAATACATGAATTCCTCATGACTTTCCGTCTTGTCCTCTCGGATTGTTGATTTTTTCTGGGTGTTCAGCCCTTCGCAGTTATGTATCGTTGCTCTCATCATAACAGGGTCCAAGCAGCAGATGAGTAGATTATCTTGTAGAATCTTCCGTACCCTTTGCTTCTTACTTTCTTCCTCTAGGTCATCGTTCCACTTGCAGAGCTTATCCAAGGCGGATTTTAAAAGGACATCGGGAAGGATATCACGCATGTGCAAAGCCAAGAGGGGAGTGACACAGAGGAAAATTATATTCTCATTCTTCTCCGAGACACATCCATGGGAGAACCAAGATCTGACAGTTTTCCGCATTTTTTCTTGGAGTAGCCATGTTTTGCCAGTTCCAGCTGCTCCCTTGAAGACGGCATATTTTTGCGTATTCACCAGTATCTCCAGTTTGTCTTCTATGATACCTTTTAGCTTCCGGGTTATCATGTTTGCTTTGTAGGCTGTGTTCACATACACCGGTGCAATATATCTAGGAAATAAATATTTATTTATTTATAACCATACAATGGGAATGACAAAAAGGACACTGCTTTTAAACTAAATATCGCCGCTCACAATGCTTACAATGTTCCTAAACTTCTAGTAATCATACATCGGTATGATTCCAACGTATTCTCATAATTTCATCCGATTCTTTTGAGCTGAAGCAAAATCATCTGCGATTATCGAAAATTTGTTTGACATTGAGAATTGACTGGAGCTCTTATTGGTGAAGTGAAGGAAACACTGTAGTGTTGTATTTCCTAGTCATCCAGGTGTAGTGGAAGTCATCTTCCATGTAAATACATTATTTGGGCCCGTCATCTCTCGCAGATGATTTTCATGAGCTATTCCCAATTAATAACATCCAGAATTTCCCTTTGCTAACGTCAGTTTGCGTTTGCAGAGTATGACAAAAATGACCCACTATGTTGAGTATATCTGAAGATATACTTCATTCATAGCACACAACATTTCCTAAGGATGCAGCATGTCTTCATTCATTTGAAAATCTAGAAGGCTGTCATCCATTAACTTAAATCAAAGTTACGAACAATGATATGACAAGTCTGACGGTTAAAATGGATAGTTTCTTCAAGGTTTCACAGTTTCAAGTATTGCATAGGGGTCACCGGCGTTTTCGCTGAGGCCAAAATGGTCGCGGAAAGTTCGTCGTAGACAAAAGGTGTCATGCACTTTTGGTCGTTGCACTATTTCGTCGCGGGCAAATATAGTCGCCTGGGTGAAAGAAGTGAAAGCAAGGTGAACAAAAATGGTAAAAAAGAATAGGGCCCCCTTTTTTATTCATGGACATCAGCTGAGGAAGGGAAGGGGAGGCAGTGGGTAGCAGTCATTCTTGGCATTATCAGAAGTTCCCGCATTCATATATCATCCTTATCCGCCTAAATCCGCCCAGTAAGTTGAAGATTGGGTTTCTTTAGCACCGAAAAAGGTACGCCAAGGCCTGACCTGAAGACGGTTCGCCCGTTAGGCTTAGGCCTAACTTTAGGGATTTCCAGAGAAGTAAGGGGGAAGATGAGGTGAGGTTGAGGTTGATCTCGGGGTTGAAGAGAGGGACAACTTTGACAACATTTTTTTGCACATTTTTTTTACTTTAATTTTTCAAGCGTATCACATTTTTTATATAGGAGTCCAGAATTTGCAAGTTAATATGAAACGGAAATGTACTTGTGGAAAAGCTACACCTAAAATGTTCTATTGGCGGATGAACCACATATATAAACATTTTATTTAATATCTCTACTTAGAGAAGTAGTGTATATAGATGCAAAATGATACTTTTAAAATGTTATTTCCCCGTTTTGATGAAGCAAAAAACGTCTAAATAATTACCTTTCTGGATTGGGGATCTGAGGTAATGAATCACGCCGCAGAAATATACTTAAATCTGTATAGAAAAAACTACTCGAGTATTGCAAGTAACTTTTATGTATTTGTTTCGTTGGGCCAAATATTAGAAATAACCCCTCCACCCCACAAAAAGATTCGCCACGATGGGATATATATTATACATAATTTATTTTGGTTTAATTTTCTTAGTATTACACCATTACTGAATTACAGCTCGCAACATATTCTTGTTAACTAGAATGAAACTGTGTCTGAAATTACTTCGCCGAAAGATTGTCTTGAGGAGTTTATCTTGAAAGTTGTACTTTCCTTGAAACCAGAACTCCAGGAACAAAACTACAGGTTTACCCAGTGTAAAGTTTCTATTTTTTTAAATTGTGCTTCAACAAAAATTTTTTAATACATATATTACAATAATTCCACCCGAAAAGTCGCCATGAGGGAATAGACGAACAAAAAATATTTCTCCTGAGTTCAAACGCCGAACAACTGTGTGCCTAATATATTTTTTCTTTATTAGCCATAATTGTTGAAGGGGGAAGAAAATGAAAAATGTCACGCTGAAAAAGGGCCGTCCCTGTTTTTTCGGCCTTTTCGTCCACATCGTTGTCATTATTTCGTGCAACATCTCGTACATATCCTGGAAAGAACTTACATTGCCAGAAGCTGAAGGTACTCCCTCGAATCAATCGCAGAATGTTGTATATGTGTCAGAAGGATGTTCTTCTGCCACCATCTTTCGATGGCCTCCACTGACTGCCACTCTTCTTTGCAGAGAAGAACTATATCACTGACATGTCCCCCTTCAACCTGAGCTCTTCCAACATTAGTAAGTGCGATTACGGTAATAGACGCTCTCATGTCCCCGAAACCGCATTTTCTTGCAATGATGCTCAGGTTACGATCGCCGTCCTGGAGCTTTGCCTTAGCGGCCCTGATATTCCTTTTCAATGCATCCCTGAACTTCTTTCCTGGTCGTTTAGAATCCAGATTTTGAACTTCTATGCATATGAGTCCAAAAGTGCGATGTATCAATATGATGTCATGTTCTCCCGTCAAGATGTGACTCTCAATCCCATCACCCGTGCGTCCCGTCTCGAAGAGGTGGACGAACTCACGGTTATATGTGATGAACATTGGCATCTTCTTTCTTTGGCCCAGCTGGTTAAGGCGAAGAAGGAGTGCTCTCTCGGCTTTCACGCCAGGAGTCTTGGCTGTCTTCATCCATTCGTCTTTGTCCTCAACTTTTGGAACCAGGTAAGTTGTTTCTGCAGTTTCCCAAGCAGGATACTTTTCCATAATGTATTCTTGGGCTTGATGAATCCAGTTTGATTCCGTCGCAGACTTCCTTCTGAAGAAGTTGCTTACTCCTGCAAATGGATGATGTTAATTTATCCTCGATCAGTCATTCAATAGACTGTTACCATGCAACCTATATTCCATAACGTAACCTGCAATCAAAGTTGTTATATTTCCAGAACTGTCGAAGTTGTGATAGTGATATTTGGGGTTCTTGCATTAGAATATAATACGTTTTTCATGGTGAGCAGCACGGTTTTGACGAGTGCCATTCATGACAACTGGAAATGTTACTGTCTTCTATCGCTGATGCCCCAGCTGTACTTGTATGGGATAGCAAAACGTTCCCATGACTAATGTACGACAAGCAGATGTTCTATTCTAACTTCATATGCAAACATGGAATGGGAATCGTTATGCAGTAGCCAGGAATGAAGAATAATATTGTCATATTCTCACGTCCATTCGGTTGATTCCTATAATACTTTATTATGCCATATATTTTAAAGGAATAGTCAGGTATAGCTGATATTTGACAGAGATATTCATGGGTCTATGACCTGTTCGTTCCCTTGCCCGGAGCAAGGATGTGCATGTTGACAGGTGGTGCTGTGTTGCCACTAGCAAGGGTAAGAAATGGATAATAGGCATTGGGTAAACAAAAAAGGAATATGTTATAGTAATTTCAACCACCCATGAAAAGATGGTGAAACTCTCAGTGCAACAACATCTCTCGTTGATATGCTGTTACTACGTCTTTCCAAAATAGAAACCCTGTAAACAGAGCCCTGTTGCCTCTTTACAATTCACCTTCACATATACAATCACAGCGCCCCATGTCATATGTAAAATCATGTGCCAGACAAGGGAACGAATAAGTCACAGACCCACGAACAAAAAGACTGTTAAAAATCAGCAGCATCTGACTACTCATTAAAAGTTATGACCAAATATCGACTTTTCCAAGTCACAATACAACATCGCTTGACCATATATTTTGAAAGGACTCTCGGATGCATATGATATTTGGCAAAGAGATTCATGGACCTAAACAGTTGTTTCCTCATGCTTATAGAATGACATACCAAGTAAATAGGTGGCACTGCAGTTGACATCAACGCCATCTATAGGGATGCAGCAGCATCTTGCGGCAAGGAAAAAACTTCCTGGACTTATGAACCTCTCTTCCAAATATCAGCTGAATCTGATTATTCATTGAAATCTAGCCAATCTAAACAGGGTAATGACTTTGTGATAACCATGTACATACAGCCACACATTCCGGATTACATTCTGCTAATTACGTCCATTGTAGAAATTATATTTATAGGAAATATACCGGCATGGCAAAGTCGTTAATTTAACTGCGATTGGACAATTTTGAAGTTCTCGAACGACTTATGTTGCAAGAGGTTTGAAATGTCTCATTTCGTGCCTTTTTGAATAATTAATGTTAACTCGACGGGCCAACTAATGGTAGGCATCTAATTTCGATTTCTCACCGGCAATTCGATTTGAGCGATTGAGTCTTGCCTGATACTTTCCTGGGATATTTTTTCCCTGACTGAAAAGCCAAAAATTTCCGTGCGTATGACTAAGATGAAGCTCGCAGAGGACTTCAAAGTAGGTATCCATATCATTTTGGCAGGAATCGTGAAACCCAAACACAAAAATGTGTTTAAACCTCTGCCCATCCTTCTGGATTCCTTGCAACTGAGGTAAGAGCAACTTCATTACCCGTCTTGAAGTTTCCCACTTTTTCCTAGTGTTATCATCGTTCTCATCACAAGGCAAATAGTTCATTTTGGTGGAAGGATTTTTTCTATTTCTGCTTTCATCTTTACTTTCGTGTCCTTGGTCAGCATGAAATTTTTCCCGAACGACTGGAACAAGCTTGTTTATTTCATTTAGTTCCAAACACTCTCTCAAATTTGAAGATTCTCTCTCAGATAATTTCTCGGATCTATGCATTATCTGAAAGTAATTTTCAACAACGCAAGCCCCTTGGCTAGTAAAACATAATCCACCGATGAGGCGTTCGATCATTTTCATGGAATCTTCCAAACCTGTTGTCGATCTGTCACCTGTAATAGAACCCATCGATCTGCGGCGAAGTTTATTTCGGCAATCGAATGCATCCATGCCCTCTTTTTGAATTTTCTCATCCTTCATGTTCTCTATAGTGTCATGTCCCTTGTTAGAATGGAATACTTTTCCTACCACCATGAACAGGTTCTTCATTTCTCTGTTCGATCCTATGGACTCCTCCCCAGACAAATATTCTTTATCATTTGCACACCTCACGTCGCGAGCCTTTTCACATATAGAGTCATCTCGAAGAATGGAGTGAACTCCACATTTGTGAGGCTTTCTCAAAATACTGGACATAATGCCAAATTTTGATTTTACATAGGAATCACCAAAACATGTGGTTTTCTCATATTCTGCATTGACATTCACTTTTTCAAGAGGGGAGGTTGCGCTAATGAAGTTTGCATGCAACATGTCCACGATTCTTTTCAGCAGTTCCTTCATGTCTAGGACTTGTACAGACGAAGATTCTTCATCAGATTGTTCCTTGGGGTCGCCACAATTCATGTTTTTTTCTTTCCAGTCCTCTTTAGATATAAATGTGATACGTCGAATTTTGGATTCATCGGTGTTTTGTTCAGTTTTAAGTGTGGATTTCTTGAGAGAATTTCCCCCATTGTTTCCAATTTGTTCACTCGCGAGGTTTTGTTGAGTTATCGTACAAAATGTGAGACTTTTTTGAAGCACGACCTGAAGCCTTTGCATCATCTCTTCCCGAGATTTGTTTGTCCATGTAGCGTAGGTATCCATTGCAGATTTCACGATCCATTCAGGCATTGTGTTTTTCAGCTTTTCTATGGCACTTTCGTTGTGACCAATAATGAGAATGGTCTCCGATTCATTGGTTTGTCTACGGGAGGACCATGCAGTTATTATGTTCCGAACTTTCTCAGTGATCAATTTCATTTCTTCAAGCTCAGATTCTACTTCCATCAAGTATAAATTTGGTTTGTTAGCCAAAATATCCAATTCACGTTCAGTGAGAAAATGGAAGTCTGTTGTCTCCTTGTCCAGAACCGGAGTGGCATAAAGTGGGGCTCCAAATCTTCAAAAGTAGAAAGTAAACAAAAATTAACATGAACTGACCGAAAGAAGAATGAGGATAATATCGCGTTATTCTGTTTATGAAAAGCCATATAATATGTGGCATTTGTGAAATCTAGCTCATGTTTATATGTTGCACCAAAATAAAGGAGATATATCATGATCGTTAGGAAACTTTGCTAGCGAATGCAAAAGTAGTATGTGATTAAAGGACTGTCATGGGAATGCGGATATCATATATTTCATGGAAAACGTCATTAAATGTTTGGACAGCTCAAAAACTGAGCGAAATATAAACTTCCTACTGTTGTATATTTCCCTTAATGGAAACGTCACCACGGATATGCTACTTTGAAAAGTATAAGTACCGGCATGAGTTTGAGTTTTCATATTTTCATGTCAATGTAACACATCTGAATGGGTAAAATGGACAACCTCATGTCTCTATAAGCTGATATTGTTTTTTCTTCTGATGAACCGAATCATGCAACTCAATTAGCACGTTTGAAGAGGTTAAATAGGCACGGGACAAATAATAATTTCAAACTCCAACTGCAACTTCATCTTAAGTTTCCAATTATTCTTGCAGAGAGGAATCTTTTTATGTTAGGGAGGTAAAACCATGCAATTATGTTTCATAACGGGCGTTAAAGTTTCAACTTGCGCCATAACTTGAATATTTCACATTTTTTCAAATACTGAGTATTCCATGAAGAGTGTGACCCATTTAAGTATATTCTGATTTTTTTTTCGCTATAGCGTGGGTTAATTTTCTACCAATTTCAATAATATTTTAAATTCAAGTAGTACTTACCTTAACATTTTATTTGACCAATTGTTATTGAGTTCTACCCCGAGGATTACGAGAAATGTAAGGTTTACTCTAACTAGTAACCTTTGCACTTTCGCGCTAATTTTTCATCTATAAATTGAGGTTTTCGAGAAATTTGAATTTCCTGTGACCACCATGCTGGGTATTTGTGCATTTCATTGGTGCTGTTTATTAAGCCCAAAGTCTATTTGAAAGGTACTTTTTATTATTTTTTATGTCGTTTTCGGTGAATGAAAGGGAATGCTAATGTTGGTGATGGGCAGTAGTGAAGAGTTCGTACCCCGTGATTGTTCAGCGAAAGTTGTGTGCAGAATTCGGTCAAGATCCCCCTTCTCGTATGGGCATTATTCAGTAGCAATGCTTGAATGGGAACTGGAAGCGTGCTAAATGCGGACGGAAATGAGCGAATAAGAATGCACTAAGAAAATGTCAACCGCAATCATGAACATTTTGAACGAGGTCCATCTGCATCAGCTGGAATAGCTAAAGTACTTTGAACCAGAACCATAAGACAGTTCAAGAAATTCCTGAATGCAGTCGACATCTTTTTCTGAGCGTCTTGCTAATCGCCGTTTTATGTCAGGAATTTTTTCACTTCCAGTTTCCATTAAAACATTGTGCCATTTGAGAAGCCGGATCTATTCCGAATCATGATAAAAAAGGAATTCATCAAGAAAATCGTGTCTTACATAGATGAAAAATAGGCGCGCGTAAGCACAACTTTCGAATTATATTCAAAATTGAATTTTTCGGAAACCTGGAGGCAGAACTCTATGAAAATTGGCCAAATAACATTATCACGTTAGCGTTGCGTCATGGTAAAATATTATAGAGACTTGAAATGGAAAATATATACAGGTACAGAGAGGGACAAACCTGTTGCAATGTTCGACACATTGCCAGTTTATGGCTCATAACTCGAGTATGACGAGTTCAATTTTATATGAATTTCAGTCAATCATACTTAAAACTCCTGGTTTTGGATTGGTGCTAGTCACATGTCAAATGGTCCCCTATTGGATGAACTGCAGCTGTTGAAAGCTAAGAAAGTCATTGCAACACCTTTGTCCCTACGTCCCATGCTTTCCATCCAATATATAAAAAACCCACAATAGTCTCCCATTTCCCAAATGAAACCTGGCCAGAAGCCACCTAAGCAAATCTGTAGCTTGCCTAGGTGTAGATGTGGTAGGCTTGGGTGGGGTTGGGTTCCATTTGAACGTTCCTGGCAACATGAAACCTGTTTTCCAACAAATTCGCGACAGCATCGCCTCACTCGTATCCCGGGTGCGTTCTCAAGTCAAACCCGACGCATCAAAGAGCAATGGTGGGCGTCCATCCAAGCTTTCCGCCGCCGACAAGCGCAGAGTCATCAGGAGGGTGACATCGGGTCAGGTTGACACAACAGTGCGAGGGACGAGGCAGCTCAAAAGCAGCAACTCTGTAGAATGCAGTGCCAAAACTGTTCGCATAGCACTGAAAGAAGCTGTTCTGAGGGCAATAGCCAAGCAAAAGAAGCCGCAACTCCAGCTGCTGCATATCCGACAGCGACTAGAATTCGCCCGCCGCCACCAACACTGGACTGTAGAGGACTGGAAACGTATAATTTGGTCAGACGAGACTAAAATCAACCTTATGAGGTCGGATGGGCGTGATTGGACATGGAAACAGCCAGGCGAAGCCTCGAAGTGGGAGAGGTGGTGTTTCGGCAGGACAATGATCCGAAACCCACCTCGCGGCTGGCTCGCCAATGGTTCCAGGACCATGGAATCGAGGTCCTAAATGGCCAGCACAGTAGCCAGACCTCAACCCAATAGAGCACTTATGGCAACATTTGAAGCGGATGGTGGCGAGGTACGAAAATGAGCCCGTCAGCATCTACGAGCTATGGCAGCGGGTCAAGACTGAGTGGGACAAAATTCCAGTCCAAACATGCTTGCATTTGATTGAAGGCCTGCCTAGAAGGGTTCAGGCATTGTTGAAGGCCAAAGGCAAGCACACATAGTAATAATAAATTCGTTTTTTCGTATGCCTGAGTGAAAGGGACAAAACAATTGCAAGGACCTCTTTCGCTTTGAACAACTGCCACTTAGACAATAGGAGGCCAATTGATATGTGACTAGCGCCAATCGAAAAGCCAGGAAGTAAGAGTATAACTGACGGAAATTTAAGCTAAATTAAACACGTCATACTCGAGATGTGAGTCATAAAATGGCAATGTGTCGAACATTACAACAGTTTTGTCCTTCACTTCACTCCATTACCTTGGATAGTGATTAATTTCTTCATTTTTTGCGAAATGGGGAACACTTATCAAAGTACGTCCCCATTGAAATGCGTGACATATGGGGTAGAAAGTCATGTTTTTTTTTAGATCAAAATCAATACTTCTATGATTCTATGTGTGCCTAACTTGAAATCCTTTATTGTGTCCCTTTTTGTAAGGGTGGAGAATACATTCAGATATCTTGGAAGAATCTTGGTACTGCTTCTGCGGGATAGGCGGCTTAAGTTTCATATGGATGGTGTGATATTAATTTTGCATAAACTTGATATCATGTACTTCGCATCAGATGGAGTAACGTTTAGTTTATGTAAAATACGCGTAAACCTTGGTGATGTAAATCTAGGAACGTAAGTTTTGTGTAAACGTGATGTCATTTTCATGGTAATCGCAATAACTTTACATTGTTCGCAAAAAAATGATATAATGTTCATGTAAACATGCTGCTTGGGTTGCTGGTGGTAATGAAAAATACGCCAATCGTGAAGACATCAGCCTTAGTCCTATATCATTTATGCTACTTTCACGAAGCTCATCTTGAGAGTTCGGTCAAATGTTGCAACCTAAAAGTCACTATATATAAAAAGAAATTGGTGTTTCTCATATATGATTCTCTCCACAAATAAATGTGTTTCTTGTTATTAACTGAAGGCAACGAATCAATCTCAACTTTATGACCTAATAGGGAGTTTGTTTGCCCTTCCGGCAGACAAACTCTCAATAGTAGCGCCTTCGGCGCACGTTACCTTGGATAGTGATTAATTCATTTATTATTTGCGAAATGGCTAACACGTATCATATCTAAAGCACATCCCCATTGAAATACTGGACATATGGGGACAAACGTCTTGTCACAAAATACGAAAATCATTACTTCTATGATTTCCATTTTGCCTAACTTGAAATCCTTTCATGTGTCCCTTTCTGTAAGGATATAGAATACATTTTGAAATACTTTCTTCCTATAACCTACGCTAAGGAAACATATTTCAAGAGTAGCATTTTTGCTGTACTCAGCCATGAAATAGATACTTCTTAGGGAAGATTATATCGTCTGTCTCTGTTTCATTGGATCAAAAAATATCAGGAGAATAGGACTGAAAAAAGTGCCCTGATGGGTTTTAACGAATTTTATTTTTCTTTTGAAATGTAGGCTCAGGGAACTCCATGCCACCCAGTGTCAGCCTTATACCTTTCCACCTTTTGCTGGCGGCAGAAAAAAATGCATTTGGAAAAGCGACCCACTGAAAAGCTGAATTTTTCCTTAAATCAACATCACGTCCGTTATGCGTGCGCCAGCGACTTTTCTATTTCTGCCCGATTCGCTAGGATAGGAAAACTTATTTGAAAACGTAACGTCCCCAAGAAATATGAACCACAAAAATATTTCGGAAATTTTAAATTAGACATTTGAGGTCAATGCGTCAGCAGTCACGTTCTTGCCAAGCTTCAGCTTTCCATGTGTCTCCATTTGATTGAAGCAAAGAGAACTATTTGAAAATATGTACCCCGAAAAGCTGTGCCGCAATGGCATGTATCACCAAAGTATAATTTTTCCTGAACTCAGCATGCAAATATCTACTTATATCAGTCAGCTACTTACGATCGTCTATATGTAATAAAAGTATAATTTATTCCTTTCCTCAGGTATCCACTAGGTACTTTTTTGCCAGGTTTATGCTTTCTAGCGCCCTCCGTTTTCCTGGATAAGAAAATTCGGGAAAATACCCATTTTGCAATGTACGTGCCCTGAGCTGTTTTACCCAAAAAGCCAAAATACCGAATTCCATCGCATACCCACAACATGTGAACCGCATGCCCACAGAGTTTCAATATTATACGTTTGCCCTTTTCGCTGGTGAAAAAACATGTTTGGGAAAGCCGACCCACCCAAAAGCTATTCTCGGAGGGGATGTCCTATGAAAGCTGAATACTCCCTCAACCCAATAATATTATGTCACTGATACGTGTCCCAAATTTCACTTTTTCATTTCCGTCCAATTCGCCACAACAATTTTTTTTTCAAAATATCGCATCTCGAAAAAATTCCCTCAGGGGAGGGATGTATGGAGACTTAACATTTTTATTGAACCCTTTGTCTCAGTAGTCATATTCATGGAAAGTTTCAGCTTTCCATGTTCATCATTTGACTGTATTCTCCACCCTTACAAAAATGGTCACAAGAAAAGATTTTAAGTTAGGCACACATAGAATCATAGAGGTAATGAGTTTGATAAAAATCAAGATTTTCTTCCCCATATGTCAAGTATTTCAACGGGGACATACTTTAAATACGTGTTTCCCATTTTGCAAAAAGTAAATGAATTAATTACTATCCAGGGTAATTGAGCGCCGAAGGCGCGACCATTGCAAGATTAGATGTATATGGGAACATTGGATCTATATTCTCTGCAAATTTCCTATCGAAATGTGGATAGCTAAAAAGGATACCTGATGTCGAGCAGATTATCTCCATCTCTTCTTGGTTCGTCATCGTTATGCAAATCGATGACAACAACATTGTTATAATGAAGACTACCAGTTCAAAAAAGCGCAAAACGCTTTCCACTGAATTTCATTTGAAGCAGTCAAGGTATTGTCGGCCCCTTGGTAATACAACATTTGGAATACGACAGCGTAAGTAATGGCTTTTTAAGCACGACTGTCTCAATATAAAGAGCTCCTGTGAGGCTTGTTCATATGATCCGACATGGACAGACTTTGCAACTCATATTTACCCTATTAGCTATCAATTGAATTGTTTCCTTTTCACTATTCTCATGATCTATCAACCTCATGGATATAAGTTGCTACCGATGCTATAAGACCGGCTCTTATCTGCAACGGAGGAGAATATTTCATAAAGAAGAACGTAGACAGAAAGTCTTACATAGCCAGAAGGGATAGGTGAATTTCTGGAGAAAGGGAGAATTTCTTTGATCCGAATGCAGTGGTACAGTCCTTCCACCAACTTTCAAACGTTTTTTGTGACCAACACTCGGTTTCACTTAGAATCAAGCCATTGTGGGGCGGTATTTCTTCTTCGTGAACCCTGGGGAATGCGACGATAGGAAGAGACAAGGGAAAGCACTTTGATTGACTTTTCTGCATTCCTGCCTCGCGTACCAGTACCTTGATATGATCAAAGTCTCTCTTCGCATTGTCACACTTTTGCTGAATGAGATGGAACCTCGATTCGCCCGGTTCGCTTGATTTCTTCTCATTGATGTAGCAGATTCTCATGAAGAACAAACCTCGGCGCCGGTCAATAATGACTATGTCGTGATCAGCTTCCTGAATATTATCCAATTTTTCATACAGTCCTCCAGAAAACCGAGTTTTCAACAGTTGTATCATATTCCGACTGTAGATGATGAACATAGATTCATCCATATTTTTACCCAATTCATAGAGGAAATAAGGAAGGGATGAGTGGATGGTGCTACTGAGTGGTGGGACAACTCGAGTTTCCATTTTCCAATTCGGAAACGTCCCATCAATAAATTTAGTGGCGTTCTTCAACCATGTATCCCCTAGAGCCTGTGTATAAAAGCATAAAACATTTCAGGTCCTTCGTAGGGAATGAAAATGGATTTTGACATAAAAATGTGAAAAATATTTGAAATATTATCCAACTTGACTTTGATTTCTTCACCATTATTAGGTTTTTGCAAAATGCAGCCAAAGAAACAGAAGGAAACGAAAATATACAGAAGCCAGGGACTCACTTTCAAGAATGCTCCGCATTCATTGAGGCTAAGGAGAGTTTGTTCGTCGATGTCATCGATATCAGGGCAGCAGTTAACTACTTCCACGTGGTTCTCTTCTTTCATTGTATCCCAAACGTGTATATGTCCTGGTAAGCTATCGATGATGAAGAGCATCGTTCGGGCTCTGGACATGCTTTCCAAAAGCCATGAATCCTCTATATTCACTATAATGGTAACGTTAGATTCACACCCTCTAAATTGTTTGGGGTGAAAAAACTGCAACCTTTCTAGGTTTTTGCAGCTCCTCTGCAGAAATGATGTAAACTTTGCATCTGAGATCAACACCGTCACTTCCATCATATTCAAAGGTCCTTCGCCAATCTCCTGAGCCTTTTCCAAGGCGTACAAGAAACAGAAATATGTACTCATGTACTGCATGCATTTTTCTTGTCCCTTACAGCTATAATCAAGATGATGGCCGTAGCAGGCATAATCCATGATTATGCGCTGTGGCTTGGGACCTTCGATCCAGGCGCCAGCACGGGAGGATGTTGGCAGGCATGTAGTTTCTAGCAACAATTGGTTGTTTGTCTCATTTCCATATATGTGGCGGAGAAGATCTGGGTTTGTATATTTCTCAATTGATTTTTTTCGGAGGGTTTCGATCACTTCCACTTTTTCCTCATTTCTAAAAAATGAGATAAGCCCCTCCATGGAGATATCTCTGCCGCTCTTTGAGTGAGGTTGGAAAACTATTGTCATGAATAGGTTTGTCTTGGACTTATCATTAAGGTACTGTTTCCAGGCTTTTTTCTCGTTATCAGTGCTACGTGTCTTGATGGAATAGTCATCCACGTATACATGTATAGCTGAAGAGCGAAAAGCCCATAGAGTATCGTTTACTTGTCTGTGATTGAATATTTCGGAAAGGGACAGCTGATTCGTTCGGACGATTTCTACTCCGGTAAGGTGTCCCTTGAGCCTCCACAATGTGACTTCCTGACTTAAATCGCTTCCCATGAGGAACAATAGCACCCTTGGATGATCATGGCCCTCATTGTTGTGCCGCTTAGCCAATTTTACTCTGTCAAGCAATAATGCACTTTTTCCTGAGGAAGGAGGCCCAAAAATTACAGTTAAATGTTTCGTCTCCCAGGTTGATGGTTCTTTTGATACTCCTTCTCTTGATTCTCTTAATTCATCCTCTTGACTTTGATATTCTTTTCCGATTTGCAGATTCAGAGATATGTGCCATTCTGTGGTTTTTTTAAGTTCTGTCATTTTCCCCTCTTCCATTTTTATAGATTGGTCAAACATTTCTTTCAACCCTTCTTTGATATCAATCACAATCGGTGTTTCCATTTGCTCTGCTAACTCCTCTGGCAGGAAAGTCTTGATAGGAGAATACTTCCCTATTTGCAGAGCATCGTGCTCAATGAAAATCCAAATATTCTCATGGCATGAAGATATCATGCGAATGTAGTTTCTCCATTTAGAATCTGGAAGGTCCAGAATTAGGATGGGGTCGTTCATATGATAGCCTAATATTTGAGTATCAGTGACAATTATGATGGGCACATTTTTTTCATTACCAGTGACGACTACAATAGGGCTGCAGGATCTGCCGCTGTACTTACCTCCTGAACTGAGAAAGTTGATCTCACAATTGTAAAAAAGTTTCATAGTGTTCAGTAAACGATTTCTCCGGTCGATAGTATCCACTACGACGTACAGAGGGCTATCGTTTACGGGACCATGGGGGGTATGAGGTGCAATTAAAGACATACTTGACAGTATTGAATGAGATGATCGAATGGCCTCACAGATCAGCTTGTCCTTGCACGTATGATGAAGGCTGGAACATGAGGGAAGAACGATGAACGTTGGCATCAAGTCTTTAACAGGATGGGGGAAATTGGCACCCCGAATAGTGGGTTCTTGACAGACAAAAATTATGCGCGCATAATCGCCCAGAGCCAAGAACAGCTTCGTCACATGACACGTGTTCCTCTTCACGACATTCAAAACTTCCATTTTCACGCCTGCGATCTTGATATCATAGGGATTGATGTCTCTAGTGTATGTGGCATCATTTGGACGGAATGCCAGGGTGAGACTCCTCACTTGTCCCTCGAGATTGGATACCTTTTCCCAGAGAGGGGAGAGATCTAGTTTATCTTGTATTCCGAAGGTTAGAGGGACTTCATCAAGCAAAACATGTTTTCCTGTCCCTTTATTTAAAAGAAATTCGAAGACTCCTTGAAGGTTTTCTGTGACCATCTCCACAACCTGGATTTTCTGTTTTCCTGCAATAAATCATAAAAATTCAACTTCATTCTGAACCCAGGGCACCTTCTCAGAAATATGCGGCACTACAAGCATGTAGATCGGCAAAAAGAGTTTGCAATACTAGTGGTTGGTAAACCTAGGGCAAGCCAGAGAAAACAAAATTCTCTGTTGTGAAAGAAGTCACTATGTATTTCAAAGACTACCATTCAAGTAACACCTGATTGTGTTCAATGAACGTAGTACTTAGTCGGGAAGTACTATCTAAGAGGTAACCCAGTCCAGGGAATCTCCAGAAAACTCGGGCTTGAAAGGTGGAGGGAAGATGGTTCAATTTCCAAGGTGGCATCATGGGAAGGGGACTGAAGTGGAGATGATAGTGCTTGTAATCGCTCATATGAAAAAAGGGGAACCTATTGGAAAGGGTATCTGATTCTTGAATATGAAGTAGCTGCAAATGTGTTAGAAGTTTCTGCAACTTGTATTACTATACGCTTCTCAACCAGTCTTATCTCCCAAAAAGGGAATATAATATTTCCGAGAAGAATGATCGGCTATGTGATGGCCCTCCGACCCCTGCCACGGGACCAGGGTTTCACTTGGACTAAATACAATTTGAGCATTGACAAGATTGTATCGCATAATTTCATTGTTTATAGGAGTAATCATGAAAAAATAAAGTTAATTTAACTTTTTTCTTGCCAATATATCCAATTCAAGTCCTTTATGAATTCACGGAATTCACAGAACATATACTTTGACCTACATTTATCACTCCAATTTTCGGACATGTAAGCAGAACATTCCCAAGGACGTTCATGGAACGTTAGCAATACCTTAAATCAAACGTTCATTCAACATACATTGAACTTTCGGGTGCTACTTGAGCGTTTGTCGCTGAAGATTATGTGATTCCTTCCAAGACAACATAGCATTTCCTTTCTTTTGGTTTGCAGCAGGTTTACCTGCCACTACTGTACTAAATATGCTGATTTAATTCGCGGACCGGGGCTGTTATAGAGATAGGTACTTAGTCTTCATCCAGATGACTCCTGTCCTGGAGTCCGACCCTGTCTGCGAATTAGATGAAAATCCATTGTACTCGTATTTTCAAATTTATTTTGAGAATTTTCCAAAACAGTTTCAGGCCTCAGCGAATTCTAATGAACATCATCTAGACCCGATATTATTCATTAAATATAAATGTAATGGAAATCAGCTGTCAGTGATTTAAAAAAAATCGGAGTCGAAGTCAGAATTTCCAAGGTTTGCTCCCCTCGGCGAATAAATACAGCATCAAGAGAATAGGTTTTCTATGGGCCATTCGCACAGAGGCTGAATGGTAAAAAAAGCACTAAGGGTATATGAACACTTTTGGTTATGACAAGAATATATCATGGCTTCCTGAGAAAAGGCGGAATAAATGCCGATGTGCTTTGTGAACAATGAGTATCTGCGGACAATCTGAATGAGAAACTCATACATTCCAGAAAAATGCAATTCGTCCTGACCCATATATTCAGTGCAACCTCAGTATTTCATAGACTGGTAAAGTCAGTTGGAAGAGACATATTGCAGGGAAACTTATTCATATACCGGTACGTCCTCATTACTGAAGTTGAGACTGGCCGAAGTCAATGTGGATGTGAAATATAGATTTTCCAATTTAACAAATACTGTGCTCTCATGAATCGGCGTTCACCCTTTAGTATGGAGGGATTTGAATTTCCTACCATGCCGTATTGTGGGAGAAGTTTCTACCTGTGGATTTAAATTTAGCTTAAGGAACAGAGAATGCAGTATGAGTGCTCTGCACGTCACTCCGCGACTAGAGATGCTTACGGAACGACGTATGGTGAACAGAACTCCTCGCTGAGGGGTTAATTTAGTTTAAGAAATACAGAAAATTAGGAGAAACAACATCCGACCTTGAAACTCTTTCTTGAAGTGTTGTGTCAACAGCCCACCCGCGACGTTCACAACTAGAACTTCTTCATTTGGATTTTCCTCTGCGAGTCTCTTGGCTCTCTCCTTCACAACAATACTTTTGCCGGTGCCTGATCCTCCTGTAAGCGGGAGGAGCCATGACGACCTTATATCCACGAGACTCTTCTGTTCCGGAGTCAAAATACAGATTTTCTCGAATTGGCAAATTCCACGTTGAATATATTGCACATGACTACGTGGCATATCTATAGAAGATGATGCACATGTATAGAGAGAAAATATATCACTGAACACTTCCGTCGCTTTGGAATCGCATTGGGCCTTTGCTTCTGGCAATTCTTTCACTCCGTTATCTCGCAGGAATTGTATCAGGGCATCACGGCTCAGTAAATCATTCTTTGTCAGTATCTTTCGCGAGCAGGATTCACATCCGAGAGATTCACGCAAATACGTTTTATCCATGAAGGGGAAGGCAGGGAAGGCTACGATCAGTGCAGAAGGATCAATGACAGGGCCGCAGATTGTGTTGAACACACATTTGTCCTTTTCGCAATCGCGTATCGCACCTTCCACTTCTATCTTGACCTTATCCTGATGTTCATTCGAAGTTTCTCTTGTTTGAATGAAAATATTATATACCCTGTTTCTAATGGGATAGGACAAAAAAATTCCATGAGAGCCTTTTTCCAGCTCAGGAATTAATTGTTTTTGTTTCACTTGTTTGGCTTTCCTTGGTTCCATTTTCCGAAAAGCTTCATTCACCCATTTATTAAAGGTATTGCAAAACGTGTAATCTGCAACCAAAAGTGATGGAGCATATTCACATAAGCCCTTCGATTGATTGAAAACTTTAGCAATCGCCTCGTATCCTCTTGGAAGTTCATAATCCATATCATGAATCTGAATGAACTCTTGGACTGTCGCTTGATTAAGGAGCAAACCCGATGGAAGGGAGTAGTGTTTCTTTCCTGCATCGGGGTAGTTTTTCATGATGTATTCTTCAGCTGCTTGTCCGAATGCCACTCTATTATCACCGCCCGTGCATATCTGAAGAAAATCCATTCCAATGTAATATTCATAATAATATTTCATTCTTTATATTTCGCCTAGGAACTAAATATTACAGAAGACATGGCATACTTGCATTATGACGAGCGTTAAATTCAGCCAGCGTCGTCATTCATAAACACTAACGGATGCCTCAGAAATAATGACACTCTCAGTATTTATTGGTTATTTATCTTATTTCAAGTCCTTTTGTCTTGATTTTTCAAATATACATTCTCCGGACAATTCTCAACAAGCCCATTTACTTTTTATTCCGTTTGCACCCTACGTCATTCTCTACAACAGCTTGCAAACGAGATGCCGAAGAAAGAAAATATTCCCACACAACTTCCTTCGGAATTCGCCTTGCAGTTAATTTCTGTGCTCGAATTGAAGTCCCTCTCCTGCTCGCACGATCGCACTTTTTTTTCCAAATTTGATTTTTTGCCAAATTCTGCATTGAAATGGCGCTGCACTTGCACAAAACTTCTCGACCATTCATACGAAGCAACGCACTTAGCCCGTTCGTTAACAGTGAACGACATAATTTAAAAAATTATAAAAGGAATAACTTTTGAACTCTTGCCTTTTTGATCTAGCAATTTCCGGGATTAGGCAAGATGAAATGCCCCAGAAAAGGCTGCTTGAATACCAGGCACGATTGGAAAAAGTGCTTGAAATCAACAGGGTCACGTTGAACTTCATAGCTTGTAATTTGTGCATTTTTTGGGCTGAAACTGTCACGATAAATCCTAAACAGGCATCTAAATATTGCGAAAATATTTAGTTGCTTCAGTTGGAAACATTTCTTACAAGATCAAAATCGTCCGCGATAAATGTGACATCCTGTATAAGTCATTGGAAACATCTCCCCCCAAAATGGGTGCCCCCAGGGCATCTACCTCCAAAGTCGGATATTTCTTGAGCAAGAATTCTACATCCTAAAAGGTACACTTGCACCAAGTTTCAGATTTCTAGCTTCTCTAATGCATGGTTAGAATTAACATCAGTCAGCCACGATCGTCTATATGTATTAGATTCGTGAATCTCCCTCTTCCTTTTTCAACTCCTGAGTACAATTGGTGACAATTTTCCAGGATACTGGGAATGTCATTTATCCATGTATAATGCGAAAATTTTAAGTATATTTGTATTAATATAATGCGTCCAATTCCTATGTTACGGAATATCATATTTCCAAGTTAATAACGTGCAATAGGACAAGGACATGGTGAAGCAAATAGACACAATGGGAGGAATATATTCATATTTCCACTCAAGAGAGGAGGCCAACGATGCACTTATTTTAGTTTTAGTTAGTCACATGTTTTTCAAATAAACAAATTCGTTGATGGAAAGGAAGCTACGATGCCGACCAATGTGCTCCTCGCCTCCGTCGGGCTAAGCTTCGACATTGACCTTCTTGGTTTAATGAGAGTTTTCACTTGAGTTTTAAATCTCGACGTTAACCAAGTTCCAATAATTTAGTTACACTTCGTATATCATGTGATTTGAATTCTGCCGACGAGGACGTTTCCATAGTAATGTCTACATACTTAAAGCTAAAATGACTTCAAGAACTCTATGATAAGGTTTGCAGGAAAGTAGTGGGCAGAACTAAATCTTCATCATGTCCAAAACAGGCGAATATCCAAGAAAATACAAACTGTCGCAATATACATACCTTCAGTCCATCTCGGAAATCGACTGCGTCCTTACGTTCACATGGTTCTAAAGATGTCACTGCATCGACCCGCTTGCAGTACACACACAACTGCATGTAAATAAAATATCATTGTTAAATACACAATTATTTCAACCCATACTTCATACATTTCTTTTTTATGTTTTACTTCATTAGTCAGACCATTATGACAGCATGTATACGTACGTGTTTAAATGTAACTTCGTTCATCTTCCCATGTGTGACATTATCCATGCTCCCGCATTGCCATTGAATATAATCAAATATGGAGTACATTTTTATGAAGCATTACAGCAAATAGCTTCTCCAGGAGTTCATTAACTATGAGAAAAAGAATTTTACTCCGTAGAGTATGAGCTTAACTACTTAACTTTTCTCCAAAGTTTTCTTCGACTGATTAAGGAAGCACAATTACTTTAAATTTCAAACTTAAAGTACCATTTTATATCCGGAGCAGCATGAATATTTATTGAAATTGATGCATGACGAGCCGTCCTTACGGCTGGAGAACAGCATTGAGTCGCGGTTGTATGTTGAACATTAACTCTTTGAATTATATTAATAGATACTCATGTTATCAAATATAACATGCGCGATATTTGACAGCTAGCTAGACCGAGCAACATGTGTTTGATAGCTCCACAGGCGGAACACTTCGAGATATGAACAGGGGGTAAACAAAAATAGAAATGGAGGATGTGCGAAATAAATTCGAAGATGAGCAACACGACAAGGGGATACCCTCCACAAAAAACGAACTTTCACTATTGTCTCGGCATCTTCAGAAAGAAGGAGGAGACTAGAATTGGCGCGGAACTCGCTAGGGGACGGTGGCATTGCTCACCACAGTGTCTCCAGCCTGCTGCCCGGAAATGAGGGGTTCCAAGCTTGCACCAGGAATTACGGGACAATTCCTCTGTTCGTCGCGTTGGTTCGTCACAAGAACCATAGATTCCGTGGGTGCGTATTCTGAAATTGAAGGGGAAAGTTTAGTAGTTGTGAGAAATTTCCTGGCTGCCGCCAGATTGCAAGATAGCGAGCAGATCCCAGGTGTCATATGAATGTGTGATAGCAATACAGGGTGTTCACATATTATTAAACGTGTTTCATTTTTCCATGAATTGAACCATACTTGGAGAAATTGATCAAGTTTGCAGCATTCAGTAGATGAACTCTAAAAGTTTAATACTCTCTAATGCCGGTTTCAGTATAGTCTATTCGGCAGCAAAAGACACACTTGGTTGAGGACAAAGTATGTGATTCATGGGGCGATGAGAGGCAAGGAGTCAAATATATATGTGTAAATCTGGCCTCATGCAGATCTTCGGAGGCTAAAGCTTTATGACACGATTCAGTGTTATCAGATAAAGGACAGCACCTTTCAGTCAGCTGAGACAAATTATTGGGATCCCCCCTTCACCCGATTGAACGAAAGAAAGTCGGGAACCCTGATTTTCAAGGAAAAACCTTCCATTCACCGTGTATCAGGTGAGGAGCATAAGTGATATTTAATGATCGAGGCTCCCGCTTGACCTGCCACATCAAAGCCGCAAGTGTTTCTTTTCAGGCCGAATATTCTTTAATGTGGGCACCAGTTGTACCACAGCGCATATCCAGGTAATATTTCATCTTTTTCCATGTTTGCTCAGACATTTCCAACGCGAATGTTGTTAAAGGTCCACACTTGTTACTTTCATATTGCAGAGAGATCGCGTCAGGTGAACGAGAAATATAGGGAATTGACCCTTCTCATAATTGCTTTTTCCGCACTTATATATGGGCAAGTCCAATGACCCTTTTTTCTTCTGCAACACACTTCATGTTTCTTTAAATATTTTATCTCTCAATCTAATGGAAAAGTCATATGGATAGATATATTGAATATTTGTGTAACTTAAAAAAATGTAAGTCCTCCCTATAATAGAACATGAACTGGTCCATAACTCGAACTAAAGATGCTGATCACGTTGAACACCTTGAGGACACTTACTTTTCACATCCTCGTCTTCTTCGACCTTCTGAAGGAAGTGTTCGCACTGCATGTTCTCCAGGATATTTTTTACCTTTTCCCATGTCGTTAGTGGATTCTTCTTGGCAAGGATACCAAACACAAAATTAATCTTCTCCTCATAATACTTCTCATTTCTTGCGTCTAAGTCTTGTGCTTGGGTGATTAGGCCTTTCTTGGTCAAAGTATCCAGAAACGTATCCATGTCTATGAAGCTTTTCTTCAGAACCGACTTGAGGCTTGTCAGTCTTCGTAAGGCCGGGTTATCCATAACCGAAACGTCATGAGTGAATGACTCAGGCAGAAAAGGGAGTGCTGAAACGCTGCACCGTTTGATCACGTTCTGAGAAACCACCAGAATATAGTGTATGATGTCTATGTTCTAACGAACTAGAGTTATCAACTCTCATGCAAAGACTATGGGAGGAAAGCTTATCAGGTAAAGGACGCTCGCAAGCCCTGATAACGAGATGGACTGGAAGCTCTCATAAAAGTTCCCAACGATCTAGCCACACTGTATGTCCGGTTTTCTTTGGGAGAGTCTGGATGTGAATGAAAGACATTATGATTGAGTTACTGAATAACTGACGCTAATTCTGAACATATTCTAGACATAATTAGAAGATAAAACATGGCACATGGATATACTCGTATGAATGATAGCGGGTTGCCTAGCGGCAAAAAAAAAACAAAAACTACAACTTGCAAGTTTATTCCATGAGGGATAACTTATTCAGGGGGGGAGATGCTTTTCAAGAAACTAGCGGCATTCAACCCAAGAAACTTAACTTCTTTATCGCAGCTCATGAATTAAGAGCAGTCATAGCGCGTTACCCTCTACAAAAATGTGAGCCACAATGTGAATAGCGACTTCGGAAGTAGTAGTCCGACTCGATCTAATACCTTTCCCTGAGGTTTAGTCATAGTCATACCATCGGCATGCTCAAAAGATAATCGACGTCAACAATGATCGAACAGTATGCTGCCGTCGGAATGTCCAGTGAAACTCCCGGTAGCAAATGAACGCTGCCACGAAGCGCATCCTTCATCGACTCAACGTGTGATACAATCGATACAAGAGATATTGAATACAATCGTCTGGTACAAGCGCGGAGAGCTCAGGTCGATTAAAATGTACTTTAGGAATTGCTCCGCTGCGCACATCGAGCGGTCATTAAGGAAAACAAACTTCATTTGCAGCAGCGTGCATGTTTTCTGTCAAAGGAATCGTCGGAACGATGGCCACGTTCGGCTCATTTTGATAAAAGTCTTGAGGATTTGAGAGCGAGATTCTTGGCGGACAACTGGCAACACTTGGCGAAAGTCACTACCGAGCATAACTAGGGTAAGGGTAATGTCGGCACTGGGTAATCTCGGCACTTTGCAATCCTCAACCTTCTGCTTGCACTACAAGTCCCCTATCCACGGAGTATAAGTATTCTCATATGGTAAGAGTAATGTTGTTAACGTGTGCTTGTAACAGCCATATTTGCTGTTGTAGTTTTCTCGCAGTGGCTACTTTCTCTAAGCGCACTCCGAAAATCCTGCGAAATCTTGTGATTTTGCTAAGCTTTTGGACATTCCGTTCTTCCCTTCGGCACTTGGTAATGTTTTATTGGGTCGTTGCTTTCATTTTTGAGACCGTTGTAAACGAAAGTGTGCCGAGATTCAATACATAGTAGTGCGTCGATACCAGCAAGTGTGCCTAGATTGCCAACATCTGGCCCTACTTCACCTTGCACCCATGCCCTCGGAAAGGAATGGCATGGGGCACTCGAGGTTTACGGTACAAGAGGGTTTATAATAAAGGAATCACCAGACCCAACATGAAAGAAGAAGCTCCCTCACGAAAACTAGCAAGCAAGGTGGAAGTGAAGTACAGTATTTGCTTAGAGTGCCGACATTCGCTGCACTCGCCACATTTTGCCACTGAATCAGTTATCGTCCATCGAGCCTTGCAACGCCCGTTACATCTTTGCCAGCACTTAAAAGGACGCCATCCCAGGTTAGAAGAGTAGATAAGGTTGCGTTGAAAGCGAAGCCCCAACTAATGGCGGTTGTAGCTATAGGGCAAATGACGTCATTGGTATACACCTGCTCCGACTGCTCCAATCTCGCCTTTGGTTTTCCTCCAATGTTATGGTATTATTTGAAGCATAATGTCCAAATTTCCTAACCAATCGCTTATTTAAAAAAAATCCCTTAAACTAAGGAAGGGAATGCATCGAATGGGAAAGAGGCGGGGAGGATTCCGTACGGAAAAGTTTGAGGGGGAAGCTACTGTACTGAGAACTAGCGAGTTTGCTTGCCCTTCAGGCAAACAAACTAACTGTGGTCGCGCCTTCGGAGCTCCATTACCTTCGATTGTGATAAAATTCATTTATACTTTGCGAAATTGCAAACACGTATTTTACGTACGTCTCCATTAAAATACGTGACATATGGGGACGAACGTCTTCATTTTTATCAAAAACATTACTTCTATTATTTCTAGTATGCCTGACTCGAAATCTTTTCATGTGTCCCTTTTTGTAAGGGTGGAGAATACATTTTGAAATACTTCCCTCCTATAATCTACGCTAAGGGTGCATATTTCAAAAGTAGGATTCTTCATGTACTCGGCCATCAAACAGGTACTTCTGACGGAATTTTAGATTTTTTATTTCTGTTTCGTTGGATCGAAAAGTAATTGACGAAAATGGGACTTAAAAAATGTATTGATGGGTTTTAAAGAAAATTACTTTTTTTTCTGAAATATAGACTCAGGGAAGTCCATGCCACCCAGTTTCAGCCTTATACGTTTCCCCTTTTTGCTGGGGGAAAAGCAACCCACCCAAAAGCAGTGCTCTGGGGAGGTGCATAGCAAAAGTTGAATTTTTCTTTAAATCAACATCACGTCCGTTATGCATGCGATAGTTTTTTTTTTATTTCTGCCCGATTCGCTAGGATATTAATAATTCTTTGAAAACGTTAACGTGGAAATTTGACATTTAACATATGAGCTCAGTGCCTCACCAGTCACGTTCTTGCCATGTTACAGCTTTCCATGTGTCTCCGTTCGATTGAATCAAAGTGAACTGTTTGAAAATATATTCCCTGAAAAGGTGTGCCCCTATGCCGTGTATCACCAAAGTGGAATTTTTCCTGAACTCAGCATGTGAATAGCTACTTATGTCAGTCAGTCAGCTACTCACGATCGTTTATATATAATAGGAAATGATTTTTTTTTCTTTACGCAGCGATTCATCAGCTACTTCTTTGCCAAGTTTAAACTTCTTAGCACCCTCCGTTTTGCTGGATCAGATAATTCAATAAATTTTGTACAATGTCCCTTTGGGCATTTTAATCGAAATGTACCATTTTCACCGAAATCAAACCTTAGTGAACTACATGCCCATAAATTTTCAGGCTTATACGTTTGCCCTTTTTGCTGGTGAAAAAATCATGTTTGGAAAAGCCGACCCACCCAAAAGCTATGCCCGGAGGGGATGCACCATGAAAGCTGAATACTCCTTCAACTCAATAATATCACGTCACTTATACGTGTGGCATGTTTCACCTTTCCATTTCTGTCGAATTCACCACGACATTTTTCTTTTAAACATCGCCCTTGAAAAATTTCGAGACTTAACATTTTCCTTTAACTCCTTGACTCAGTAGTCACATTCAGGCAAAGTTTCAGCCTTCCATGTTCATCATTTTAACTGATGCAAAAAATTATTTGAAAACATCTCCCTTTGAAATTTGTGCCTCCAGTGTATTTACTTTCCAATTCTAAATTTTTCTTTCCAATTCTAAATTTAATTTAGAATTCTAAATTCTAAATTAAATCACCCCTCGAAAAATTTTCCCCAAGGGATGTATCGAGACATAACATTTTTCTTGAACTCCTTCTCTCTGTAGTCACATTCTTGCAAAGTTCCAGCTTTCCGTGTCCATCGGTTTAACTAATGCAAAAAAATTGTGAAAACATCTCCCTTTGAAATTCATGCCCCCAGGGCATTTCATTCCAAAGTCTGAAGTTTTCTACAGCATCCCAATAAATAGTTATGTACCAAGTTTCATCGTTCAACACTAGCTCAATACACTAGGAGAAAAAATACTTGCAAACGTCGGCCCCCAAAAATATGCCCCAGGGCATGGATCTAAAATTTCTCATTTTTCCTGAACTCATCGTGTCGGTGTCCATGCCATGTTTCAGCTTTCCATGTCTCTCCGTTTCAGTCAAGCAACGGGACATGGAAGACAAGAGGAGCCAAAATAAGGCATAAGAAGGCAGGGAATTGAACCCAGGCCCCACTATTTTTAGTCAGATGTGCCACCACTACACCACCGAAACGGTTGCATACGCTAGTTTCTCTGGATGACATGCTTATCAGTCACGATATATATTTAAAAAAACCTATTCCCCCAAAATGTGTACCCCCAGGGCATGTACCTCCAAATTCGGATTTTTCTGAACTCTGCACCCCAAAAGGTACATGTGTACCAAGTTCCAGATTACTAACCTTTCTAGAACATGGTTAGAATTAGCGTCAGTCAGTCAATCAGTCAGTCACGATCGTCTATATACAAGGTGTGTCCAAAAAGTATCCGAACTTTTTCTATACAGACAGTATTAGTGGCGCCATTTGTTAAAAGAAGGTGGCGTTGTATTGGTTGAACCTTCATGTAATACTCTGTTGAGTTTGGTTGGGCTAAGACGAATGAGTCATTGCCTAGGGTGCCAAAAGTAACAGTACCCTTATGCGACTCGTCGAGAAATCAGCATGGAGCAGAGAGCTAACATGAAATTCTGTGCAAAATTGGGGAAAACTTTTACGGAGACGCTCGAGATGTTGCGGAAGGCTTATGAGGAACAAGCACTATCACGTACAACAGTTTACGAGTGGTATGCAAAGTTTCGGAATGGTGGAGAATCGTTGGAAGACGATGAACGCAGCGGCCGCCCTTTGACCAGGCGAAGGGACGAAGCAGTGGAAAAAGTGCGTGATTTGATCAAAAGCGACCGTTGCATGTCCGTGAGACTCATTGAGGATATCATAGGTATCAGTAAATCACAAGTTTACCGCATTTTCACCGAAGATTTGCAGCGGCGAAAAGTCTGTGCGCGATTTATTCCGCACTCATTGGACGACGATCAAAAACAAGCCAGAGTGCTGCATGCCCAAGACATCATTTCGATCGCCGATAATAACCCAAACTTTTTAAAAACCTGGCGATGGAACATGGTGTTTTCGATATGAGCCACTCACGAAGCGCCAGAGCTCAGTTTGGAAGACTCCAGAAGAG
>CAJPEV010002067.1:1237-50268 GCA_905338385.1 Darwinula stevensoni
ACCTCCCACTTTTAAAAATTGATTCGAGCCTCCCTTCCTGGACTTGCTCTTCCTCTTTTTACTTCCTACTTCCGTCAAAAACCTCGTTTTTACCTCAATAAATCATCCTTGTTCAGAACAGAGCAAGCCTACCTCGATTCCACTGGACTACACATACTACGCCTTCCATTCAGTGAATAAAGTAAAACGTCTGTTTGCTGTATCTTCATGCAAATTTCCTCGAATTCTTATATGCATTCGCGAGTCTTAAAATAAATATTTTCCCCCATCTACTTTTATACTGGACCGTATTCATGAAATGATGAAGTCTGAAGTTAGGTCGACCGAATCGGTCCGAAAGGATCCCTGGTTCCTGACCGTTGAGCTCAGTCTACACTTGCAACTGCTTGCGGTTACTCAGAACGCTTGCAAGCACCATTTACGGATTTTATTGTATGATGTGAACAATTTGAACATGTCCCCAATCTTAACCCCCGCTGCTGGCCTGTATCGGCAGTTCTCCAATTATCAGGCAAGTATTGTAAGGGAATACAACCCCAAGACTTTCCAAGGCCTGTCATATCAAAGCATTTGCTCGTCCTTGTTCGAAACGAAAAAAGGACTTGGGAAAAATTTTAGGTCCAAGGACGCCTTGTAAAGAAGGTCATTTTTCACTCAATTGGTCTCGAATCAAATGCCAGTCCTTTGAGACGTATATCCCTCAAGGAATAAAATGTACTTTCACGTTCAATACGTTCGTATTGAACGCAATTCCTGAATGTCATTCCCACTCATTGTGTGCAGTGAACGGTCTGTAAACCCTCTCCCCATTCTACGATGAGAGAGGCTCATTAGGTTGCAGAATGCACCCGGGAAGCGCCTGTTTGCAGAAAGGGTCAGTCATGACTCGGACCTTCCTGACCGTGTACGCTCTACAGTCGGGGATAAAAGTTTAAGACCACCCCTCCAATTTTTGTTTGAGGCAACAAATCGCATATTTACTCGGAATTAATCTTCAAGAACTGATTTTATTGTTCGGATAATCCAACATCAAAGTCTTTTACACTACAAGGATATGCTTTTTTTTTTTTTTACAGATTTCTCAGATCAGTCAATTATTCGTATGCATGTCTGATTCATCTTCTCTCAGTCAGGTGATGCTTTCACGAGCTCGGATATTTCGCTGTGTGTATGAGAAGGGTTCTGCATGCGATTATTATAGTAAACTATTTTATTATCACTTGTGAGACCTCGTCCAACCGAGGTCGCATTCCGTGTCCTTGTTGTCTGGTGCAGTCAAGGCTGCACTCCCAAGGTAGACCATAGGTAGACCACTATAAACATATGCTTTTTTTTTTAATACAGAATTCTCAGAACAGTCAATAATTCCTATGTCCTCCTAACACGTCCCTTTAATAACCTGCTCCAAACGTCTCGGCATGCTTTCTACAAGACTTCGGAAACACTCAACTGAGATTTCCTGTTTCCAAACATCTTTGATTGCTGTTTCCAGTTCTTTGGCACTACTTGACTGTTTATCTGCAACTTTGTCCTTGAGAACGACCCAGAGATTCTCTATGAGGTTCAAATCAGGACTGTTCCCAGGCCAGTCAAGGACTTCGATATTCTTCTTCTTTAAGAACTCAGTCACAATCTTAGATCGATGGCAAGGCGCACCATCCGGCATGAAAATCTTGCACTTATATACGGCCATGTGCGGCTCCAACTTGTCTTTCAGTAAATAAACGTATTTTTTATCCGTTCATGGTTGTCCCGGTTGGTAAAAAAAAGAGTCCTGCCGTTCCGTTGACCGACATGGTGCCCCATATCATGACGCTCGGCGGGTGTTTCATCGTTTGTACGGTGAACCGTTCAACAAATCTTTTTTCAATCGGCCTCCGGACATAGCGGTTGCGTGCTGCGAATTGCTGAATGGTGGATTCGTCCGAAAATAACACTTGGTTCCACTGTTCAGCGGTCCAATTCACGTGTTTTTTCGCAAAGGCCATGCGTTTGATCTTCATAGCCGGTGTGAGACGTGGTTTTTTCGCCGGTTTGCACGATTTCAAGCCAAATTTTTTTCATCAAACGTCGACTCACGGTTCTGCGACTTACATCCGTACCCTTTGCGAGAAGTTCTGACCGCATCTTGCTGGAGGAACTCATTGGAGACCGAACAGCTATCCTCCTTATGGCGTGGTCGTCCCTCGGTATGGTCTTTCGTGGACGCCCAGACCGCTTTCCGTCCGAATAAGTCCCCGAATTCGCAAATTTCACGACTGCATTGTGAACGGCAGTCTTACTACACTTTAACTTCTCACTAATCGCTCGTTCAGAATATCCTACCTGGTGAAGAACCGCAATTTCTGCCCTCTGAACTTCCGTGATTGACGATTTTTTACCAGTTTTCGTGGGTTTTTAGAAAAGGTAAAACACTGCGAAATGCGGCGTAATGAAGTGTTTACTGCGTGATGGTCAATTGAAAAGTGACTACAATAGGCCGACGTAAGGATGACGCAATCTCATGCAATCAATTTCATTTCTGATGAAATCACTGCGTTCAGAAGAACGCAGTGATTTCAACTTATCTTAAACTTATGGCCGCGACTGTATATCCTCCCACCCATCATGCGTCCAATCTCTTTCACTCATAACGGCATCATCAAAGTCGGTCCCGATTGTCTTCCCTCGTATTGCCAGTCTCAAGAAACAGTAATCCATATGATGCCGCTAGATAAAACAACAGATGTTAATCCTGGGACCTTGATACTGCCAGTGTGCGAGGATGGTGCTCCTCATCCACCCTCCTCAGAAACTGCTACTGCTACTCATAGACCTCGTGACTGCGTCCTTCGGTATACCAGAGAGCTTGAGACCTTCACACGGAGACCTTGCTGCCACCGAACAGATTGGAAAAGGACTCCAACCTTCGCTGAGCAATGAGTCACACAGATGGATAGAACGGCATCGCTATAAAACGGCAAGCGGAATCCCAGCGATGAACACAAGTACGAACTGAATGTTCGAATCGAAGACCAGAATGTTTGAAATGCCGCATGTTAATTTCTTTGTTTCATCAATTTGAAGCTGCGACAAGCATAACTGTGAATCACTTAACTAAGTTTATGATGACTGATGTTCTATTTTTTTTTTACTTGCTTTAGTATCGTCCAGAATTTCAAAGACATCTTGTACCTCACTGACAACTTTTATTGATTTATTGCGATTGCAGTTCGACATCTCACTGAGAATACGGATGGAAAGAGGGTAATAGTTAAGAATATCAAAACATTCACGTGGTTCGCCCGCTCCACAAAACTCTCCCTTTCCGTGCATCTCCCATTTCACTTGAGTACCGACCGCACGGTTTCTCCAGATTGAGAGACCTTGCATCCATCGGAATCATTGAATCACAATTGAATCGTAAATGCGAACGCTCCGATGCGGACAAGGTCGCTGTCAGAAGGAGTCATGCGATCTGGCGTCGCTAAGGCCGAAGTATCACCTGTGAACCCGGTTCCGATAAGATCGTAACCCCAAGTACGGTCTGGAGTAAAGGTGATTTCAAGCGATGTAAATAAGCCAGGATTAATGTGCTACAAGTTCGAAAATTGTTTTCCCTTTCTTCAAGATCATTACTTGATGGTACTGGAGGCATTTGAAGTTCCCGGATTTGGTACTCGTCGAAGAAGTGTAACGTTAGGCCAATTGCAGGTCTATTCGGTCTCTCATGGCCCATTTAACATAGAACGTTAAACGTTGGACCGAATGTAGGTCTTTTTCGAGTTTCATGACCCACTTCAGTGCGGTCAAGGAACATTCTGCATGTCCGGAGTTCCTGGAACCGTCTCAACTCGTTCCTAGAAGAAAATGCCTTTGGAAAGCATGACATACAAGTTGCCCACAATCCTGTTAAGTTAAAGAAGTCAGGATGAAATATCTCCGTATTCCAATAAATCCATCGGCCATTGCAAACCACCCTTTCGATCTCGACTCATCCCATGAATTCAGAACTATGTGCCGTACATGAAAAATAGAAGGTCCGATACGATGGCAACGATACGATTGACGAAGAAGTCATGAATCGGGCATGACTACGGCACGATATCCGGAAACATTCGAGGACGGGACCGGAGCAATCGCACTAAGCCTAAGTTTTAGCAACATCTAATTTCATTTTATCTAAATGAAGATATGGTCCACTGGAAACAACATGAAGGACTCTTTTTGTCACCTGCAAGTCAAAATCTTTCGTTTGATTCAAGAGCAAAGAGGTCTTTGAAGAGACCTCGCCAACGTGTCCATCTCTATTTCTTCACTTTATACTTTTAAGGCCCTGCTTTAAGGGCGGAGGATTATCGCTGTAAGTCTCTAGAGGTGTTAGGGTGGGAGATGTAGCCTCAAATTTCCTGGAAAGCTTCTAAATTGAGAGAGGAAGAAGTATCCGCTCCACAAAACTCTCATCTGGATCCCGGCTAAACGAAACTCCCCCTTGCCCCGCATCTCGCATTTCACATCAATACCGATATTATTCCACAGGCATGTTTCCTTGGAAATGGTTAGCAGTTATGGGCGCCTGTTTGTAAGTAGGCAAAATCATTCGTTCAGGTCGAAATCAATTTATTCCATCTTAATTAGCCAGTTAATTCCATTAACCACGCACCACAGAAGGAAAGTGTATTCCCGCTTCGAGATCTTGAGTAGACTTCCGACTTCCAGTGGTTTTACTAAGCAGTAAGGCAGCAGATGCTTCAGGCAAAGTAGACAAGTAGAAGAAGGACTAAACTTTTCTTTACCACCACCCTCCTCTCAAGTTGTAAGGAGGTATAGGGTAGCAATACTTCAATTTCGGGAAGAAACGACTAACCCGAACTCAATAGCTTGAGCCGCCATAGTAACCTCCACCATAGTTGCTTCCGCCGCCGTAGCTGCTTCCAGCGCCATAGTAGTCTCCACCGCCATAGCCATTTCCACCGCCGTAGCCGTTTCCACCGCCATAATAGTTGCTTTGGTATCCCCCGAAGTTAAATTGCTGTCTTCCATTTCCACTAATCATCGATCGAATCACGAATCAGAGTCGGGCTGAGGTTCAACTCACTTTTTCATCAATCAAAAGATTTTTCCTCTGCACGACCAAAGAAAACTCGATTGCAATCGTACCCGAATCCAGCCGTTTCTCCGGACTTTAACGGTCCAGAAGGTGCTGGTGGTGCTGGTGGAGGTGGCTCGTTAACGAGCTAAAGGTAGTCATTTAACGGAACAGCGTTCGAGCCGTGGCGAAGGCGAAGACACGAGTAGCACAGGGCGTCCACTGCGGAGACCTGCGAAGAGAGAAAGCACACAACAGTTTTCTTATTCCCTCTTTCATATTCTACGCGTTATGAATCATCTAGTGCCCGCCATGTATCTCTCTGGATTTTGTTACGAAAATGTATCAAAATGGAGAAAAATGAGGAATTCCTCAAATGGGTCATCACGAGACTGGGATGCTCTACTAAAACGGGATTTGCAAGAGTATGGAATAAGTATCCCTGTGAGATCGAAATTCTTCTATAATGTTCCCTTTCCAGTAACCCCAGAGAACATGTTCGCCTTGGAAAATGTGTTCGTTGAGAATTGGACGTTGCAGCCGATCACCGTGGAAAGTGTTTCAACAAAATTAACGTTTCACAAGAAAATGTAATTTGGGAAAAGAAAGACAAAACATGAGGAAACTCACGACAGTGGCGCCGAGAAGGAATGCAAGGGTGAGAACAAGCTTCATCTTCTGCCAGTCAACTGATGCTATCTAGAGCTCGGATATGTCGCTGTGCGTATGAGAAGGGTTCTGCATGCGATTATATAGTAAACTATTTTATTATTACCTCGTCCAACCGAGGTCGCATTCCGTGTCCTTGTTGTCTGGTGGAAGCAAGGCTGCACTCCCAAGGTAGACCATGATTTATACTTTCTGTTGTGCAGTCTTGGTCAGGTAGGAATGTGTTTGCAAACGGAAAGTCGATTTCTAACATTTTCAGAGAAAGAAGCAGAGAAAGCTTCATGGAAATTCAATGGCCTCCCTTGGATGAATTTTGGAAGGCTACTCAAGAGCTGTTGTTGACAGTGTTGGAGGCACTTTCAAAGCCCCTCCAACCTTCGCATCACTTCCCTAAGTTTTTCGTTTCCTCACTATCCTTGTGCTTTTCCGACGCCTTTTCAAACTTATTTTCTGATTGATATTTTAATTTATTTTTTTTTGTTCATGCTTTTTAGCTAGAATTGCTTTTCCAGTCACAATTGAATTCAAAGTAACTGCAAATTGTATCATATATTTGCGCAATATTCAAATCATCACGTATGAGAGTACATATTTAACATGGCAGGCTTTTGGGTACTTCGCATCTGCAAGAGCTGTAGTTTAGAAGATTCGCTCTATGTCATGTGGACCAAAAACTGCTCTAAGCAGAAATATTATTTTCTTCATGAAAACAGTTTTTTTCGAATAGGGTGGCTAAAAAGGAGAACTACTTGATTCGCGTAAAAATGCGTATAGGTCATACAAATAGCCTCCCTGCCACTGTTTCCGTTATCCACGTCGATTTTTCTCCCTTCCTCCTTCATTTCCTTAATTCTTGCCATTTTTCAACAACTTCCTATTTGCACACTATTCCATGTCATATTTCCTATCATTTGTGTGCATTGTTTTTTAAATTTTAGATTACAGATAGTACTACCTCTGAAAAGAAGGTAGCACCATTTCCTTTCCTCTACCAAGATCATATCAATTCACATCCCAGACCAGCCGCCATATAACCCTCGTGGAACTTGTGCAGGCAAGGTCGTAGTCACAAGGTGACACTGTCTGGTATGACTGAGGTCGCAATCCACAGATCACTTGCGTCCTTGTTTGTATACGATCGCAGTTCCAAGGACCTGGTGAGTTAGAATTCGAAGGAATTAGGGGAAGAGCACACGCCAGGAAATGGCTGGAATCCGCTAAACTATATCACTTCTATTACGTTCATCACATGAAGGAACAGCAAAGCAAGGCAATTTCGACGCTGATGGAATAAGGACATCCCGTCATACTGAATAACAAGAATGCATTTGGCCCAGGAAGAAGGGCGTTTGGAGGTGAAGAAGCCCATCTTAGAGTACTGTATATACTGGAAATTGCCAGTCCTTTGAGACGTATATCCCTCAAGGAATAAAATGTACTTTCAGATCATCAAAGCAAGCGTATGCTTTATCTCCAAGTTTAAAATACTAACCAAGTTTATTCTCGTACTATCCTGGTTTTTGGCTTCAACGTATCATCGACAGAAATCGACTACAATATCTGTGTTTCCAGGCAGATGATGTCTTGCCATACTGCTCTTGAATTTTCATTTGTTTTACTATCTCCACCCTCGTGATCCTTTCAATCTATTTCGTATTGAACGCAATTCCTGAATGTCATTCCCACGCATTGTGTGCAGTGAACGGTCTGTAAACGGTGCAGTGTCTGGTCTGGTCCTCTACCCATTCGACGATGAGAAAGGCTCATCAGATTGCAGAATGCACCCGGGAAGCGCCTGTGTGCAGAAAGGGTCAAGCATGACTCGGACCTTCCTGACCGTGTACGCTCTATATCTTCCCACCCATCATGTGTCCAATCTCTTTCGCTCATAACGGCATCATCAAAGTTGGTCCCGATTGTCCTCTCTTGTATTGCCAGTCTCGAGAAACTGTAATCCATATGATGCCGCTAGATAACCTAAAGATGTTAATCTTGGAACATTGATACTGCCAGTGTGCGAGGATTTTCCTCCTCATTCATCCTCCTCAGAAACTGCTACTGCTACTCATCATTGTCTCTCTCATAGACCTCGTAACTGCGTCCTTCGGTATACCAGAAAGCTTGAAACCTTCACACGGAGACCTTGCTGGCACCGAACAGATTGGAACAGGACTCCAACCTGCGCTGAGCAATCAGTCACACAGGTGGAAGAGAACGGCTTCGCTATAAAACGGCAAGCGGAACCCCAGCGATGAACACAAGTACGAACTGAACCTTGTGAAGCTCGCATCGGCAGACAGGAAAATGAGACTCATTCTTTTCTTTGCATTTCTTCTAAGCGCCACAGCCGTGAGTTTCTACAACTTGTCCTATTCCATCCATTTCACGAAACAATGACATTATTTTCGTTGGTAATTGATGAGGATACTGGGATGAATGCCCTCTTAATCGTGCTTCTATCCCTGAGGTTCAGGGAGAGAATTTAAAAGCAAATCATGATCTTCCAGGGACATTTCTCTGATCACGTTTTCACGACGTTGTCGTAGGCTTTCCCTTGTATAATTCTCATTCATTTCAGAAATACTTCATTTTAGAATAATAGCATATTATCTTTCCTTTTAGAGAGTAATCACTCTTACAATGCATGAGTGGAGGGCAATGAATTAAAGGTTGCTTATCCCGAATGCCAACCAACTTGGAAAATTGTTCCTTTTTATCTTGAAAGCTCCCAGTCGAGAACGAGGACGGGTCGAAGAGAGATGCTGGCGGCGCTCCTGAGTTGCGCCAGAGCCAAGAGGTGAAATTGCTCGAGGAATTGCTCGCTATGAGTGGCAAAGGCGGATCTGGCAAATCCTCGGGTGGGGGAGGTGGTGGGGGCAGTGGTGGGGGCAGTGGTGGGGGTGGATTCGGGTGAGTCTGACGAAAAATCCATTATTCAATGGAACCCTAGGAAGTAGGGGAGAAATTCCTTGTAACGGAGGTGATTGAAACCCATTCTTTCTCCATGCTATCAAGTTGCCGATTCTCATCACGCTGAGGCAAATTTCGAATTTGACGGCGAATTGAATACTCTTTGACGCACAGAGGAGCTTCCATGGGAATACCCTTCACATAGTGATAAGAAACCCTCAGAAAATGAGAATACTTGAAAAATGCAGCAACCATGATTCTAGCTTGGCCACGAACGTTTTTTGGAAGCTTGAATCCAAAATCTATCGAGAACTGTTCCCTTGAGTTTGGAGCGGTACAAATTTACATGGGATACTACTCATTCATCCACTCGAACGAGATAACAGAGATAGAACTCGTGAGTCGAATCTCTTAAGAATAGCCCACTGTGCGAGTCATCTATATCTCGATTTAGAGATGAAGCGCGGAACGGACTTTTAGACAAGGCAATCGTGTAAAATTAGCTCCAGTTAACCAGATTCGTTTTCTTCTCCATTCTCCCAAATTTTCCCTCCAGCCACGTCATTCTTTGTTACAACAGCTCCAGAGATTGTTATGTAAGAGGGTGAACGGGCAGTCACAAGGAAAACCTTCGGGGCATTTATTACAAGGATGTCAAATATGTTGATGCGGATTATTCCCGTGATTTAAAGTTAGTTCCTTCATTTGTTTTCGATCAGAGGAGGAGGCTCATCTGCATCATACCCTTCGTACGGAGGAGGAAACGGAGGAGGATATGGAGGAAGCTATACCGGATACGGTGGAGGATACGGTGGAGGATACGGAGGAGGATACGGTGGAGGATACGGAGGAGGATACGGTGGAGGATACGGCTATTGATCGCCAGTTAGTTTTCCGTTGGGCATTGTGATATCAAAACTGAGATGACTCTGTTTTCAGGAATGCATTCATCAACATTAATTTATCTGCTTGATTTTCAAACAAGGAAGGAGAGGCATTAGTCAAACGATCTTGGGAGACGACCGAGTGACATATTCGTGGTTGGAAACTCAACAGGTTCTTTTGAATACGTCCAGGGGCCGAGAAGAATATTTTCCTTCGGCGGAGAGTGGTTTAAATGTAAATTTCATTCATAAACATCTCCTGGACGAATTGATTCCACCCTCCCTTCCTGGACTTGCCCTTTCTCTTTTTTGAAGAATGAAGGTAGGTTTTAAGCAAAAATGGACTTATTTAGTGGGAACAAGTAATGCTTGGTTCGCATAGAGATAAGGCGACCTGATGTGTGTGATGCGGAAGAAAAGACACTTACTTCATTTTAGACCGTTTGCGGTATCTTCATGGAAATTTGCACGAATTCCTATATGCGTTCGCGAGTGTGACAATAATGATTTTCCTCCATCTGCTTTCATACGTGACCGGCTTCTGAAGTCGTGAAGTTTGAAGTTAGGTTGGCCCAATCGATCCGACATGATCCTGCCCGTAAAGCTCATTCGACGATCCAGTTCAGATGATGCGCGGCCCCTTTCTCGAAACGAGCAGATTGTGGCGCGTTCGAGAAAGTCTACTCGTGCAGGCAAGTACGTCTTGTGCAAGTGGCGCTTTTTCAAGCGGCGAATGTAAGAAATCCCGCATTGACTTCTCAACTCCAATAATTCATTCAATCGAGGAAATTTTAACCAATAGGAAAACCAATTATTTTATGAAGCAGCTGCTGCAGTTCATTATGACACACAGGAAGTAGGAATGCGACAAAACTTCGGTTTGGTCTGATAGTTCAACCTATGCTGCTCATAGAATGACGATGGGAGGATGGAGGATGGATCCACCCTCGGGGAAGGCTATTAGCGTGATTCCATCGAGACTAACATAATCGCACGCAGAGTATGGATACTGTATATAGCACACATAAAAAAATACAAAATTATGCTAGTAGTGCTGGTAAACAAACTGAGACACTCAAAACATACACGTGGTTCGCCCGCTCCACGAAACTCTCCCTTTCCTGGCATCTGGCATTTCACATGAATACCGATGGCATTCCACCTGCATGTTTCCTTGGAAACGGATCTTATATCACCGTAAATCTTACGAGTTCATCGCACGCATATATGGGTTTTTGAAGGTTAAGCATTAGAGGAGCCTACCATCCATAAATCCTTTCTTGAAAACGTTTAGTTCTTTTTTTATCAGGGCCGGTTCATAAATTATTTTCTTTACTCTGACTACATGAAGACATATAACACGTTTACATTACGTTACATCTCGTTCCAATGCATGAATACAGCTTACTATCACATCTTCAATGCAAACCCAAACAAGAGTTCCAAGCACTCACTACTTCTCTTCCCTTTTAACATTCTTCCACTGAAGAAAAATATTGCAGCACAAAACAACATACAAGTGAGATTTTTCAAGCGCGAAGAAATTATTTTTCTTTTAAGAGTCTCTCCATTCCTGAAAAGAAAGGGACAACTTATGGTCCCGGACTTTGGGTGTCCAACGATAACAGAAAATATATGCCTGACCGATGCAAATATTGTGATGCAGATTGATATGAACAATATACAGGCCGAGTTCCTTTTTGCAAAATTAGTCCTGATATTCCCTTCTTTTGCGAAATTTGGATTGGAAAATTCATTTGCGCCAGAATGGCATGGCTTCCAGTGAGTCCTCGAGGACCTAGACCACGTCGGACCCAGGCCTCCGGCTTCGGTGCCATGTCTCCAACAAGCGCTGTCAGTTCTCTACTAACCTTTGTGCCATATATATAAGGAAGGAATGTGATTCTTGATGATCGTGGGCTGGAAAGAGATGCGTTTTTTCGAGAGGGTGACAAAGTGAGGGTCTCCACAAATGAAAGGAGACGCACCTCTGGTCTCAGCTTCCTCATCTTGTCTTTGGTCTATCTGCATGTGCCCGAAATCCCAGCGCTGGTCGACCTTTCCAAATCCGAACCGATCCGCCCGATTCGAATGATGGCCCGTACCTGACCCGGAACTCGGTCGCCTTCCGAGCTACGTGAGCCCGTCTTCTAATCTTCCCGATCCGGTCGGTTTCCTTTTCCGAAGGAAACAATTCCATTTCTTACATTTAATTCTCGACGCTCCACCTGCCTATTTCGATCCTGATGGACAATCACTGCGTATTGTGCCTTTATCATTCTCAAATACGATCAGGTTTAAACGTATCTTGGTTTTAAAATCCCTGTCAACAGATCCGGGAAGCAGGGAAGACACATTCTCATCCGAGGCTTCGACAATAGACCTGATATCACGATACGCTCGGAAATAATGGTTGCATTAATGAAAATAGAGAAGCCAATCATGGGATGATGGGTCCAGGGCGACTTGGATGTTATTCTGTGCTCTGGTGCCAGGGTCATGGCATTCCTTGGGTTCGTGAGTATCACGAGGTCTTCCTCTTCACATTCATGGAAATAAATATGAATAAAAGTAGCAAAGAGACGTTTAGACATTTTATTCGAAAAAGTAACTGCAATTTCTGAGAGTGGTCATACGGAAACAAAGCTCATTGTTCACTCTGATCGGGGTTCATTTATAAAAGAAATTATTCAAAGGAAATATGAAGGTAGGATCATTGATATTCATGGTGTGGATATTTCCTGCTTGAAATGAAATGATATTCATTAAATTGATGTTTAAAAACAATGGGGTGGAGGCGAACATGCTCCCAGCCGGGGAACTAAATGACTTATTTTCCCGAAAGCTGCGAAGCCCCCAGAAAATGAATATGTCTTTCGGTCATCTCCCAAGATGGTTCCAATGGTCATCATCCGGCTACTGAATCAGAAAGAGAATTCCAAGAGATTGCATTCCTGCACTGGATCGGCGTTGTTTAGGCTTATGCAACCGTGCAGTAAAAAAAAAAGGCTAACCTGCTCTCAATAGTTTCCGTAGGCACTTGCGCTTCCTTCTCCGTATGCACTTCCGTAATCACTTCCGTATACACTTGCCAATCCTACTCCATATGCACTTGCCAATCCTACTCCGTATGCACTTGCCAATCCTCCTCCGTATGCACTTGCCAATCCTCCTCCTAATGCATTTGCGAATCCTCCTCCGTATGGTGAAAAGCTGTCACAAGAGGATGAGCACACACTAGTGCAGCCGCATGAATCGAATTGAGCATATCTCTTCCAGAAGGAAACTGGTCCACTGCGTGACATCGACGAGCAAAGAGATTCGCAATCACAATTGCATTCTGCTCCATCTCTCTTTAGGGCTTGGTCGTTCTCGGCTTGGAGCTAAAAAGAAAAGGAACAATCTTCTTTGGTGCCTACATTTTACAAAAGGAGGAATATTCAATTCATTGAATGCCAGTCAACATGATTCTAAATTTTTACGTTTTTGTTTCTAAAAATATATATTTCAGTCATTGTATAAGTTGATTGGGTATGGAGTTGCTTTAAAATGGATTCTGCTTTAAGAATTCGAGAGCACGGATTTGGACCGCGGTGAATTCGAGAGATTTTCGGTGATGTCAAATTTTCCTGAGTTTAAGTCGGACGATGAAGGGATACGAAAGGAAGCAAGAAGAGAGCGTGATCAGTGAAGTTCTCCTCGATGGCGATAATTTGTCATTTCGCCCTCTGAACCTTGGGTAAATCATCTAATGCGGAACTGAATCTGGGTTCCTTCATCGCACCATCGTGGAGAAAGGCATTGCATATTCGAATTGAACAAAACAAGTGAAATATTGAAGAGACTCACCGCGTTGGCGCTTAGAAGGAGTGCAAAAAGGAGAATCGGCATCATCATCTTCATGTCCTCTGCTGGAAGCTTCAAAAGACTCAGCTTGTTCCTGTTGTTCATCGTGAAGGTTCTGCGTGTCCATTTATATCGACCTGTTCTATCCGCATCTGCATGGCCCCCGTTCAATGAAGGCTGCATTCATATGACCGTGGTCCGGTGGGACCAAGGTCTCAGTTCGTATGTTTCCTGCAATCTGACCTACTGAAGTGCGCAGTCACATAGTCACGAGGCCCTTAGGAGAGTGATTCATTCATAGAAATTGCAATTCCTGAGCTGGAAATGAGTACATTTTGTTCTTGTTCCAGCCAGACACGAGGCCCGACGTGGCGCAAACCAACGAGATCACTCCCGGAAAAGGACGCACTCCTTTACTCGTCTCAAGGGAAGTGTATCTAATTATCTCGTTTCGAGCAACCTTTTTTGTATTAGAACTCAGTCTCAGAAAACTTCGCCTAGGAAAACCCAGACCTATAGCTAAGTTTCTGTCGATGATATGCTCAGTGTCGTAACTGGGTAATTTGCCGCCAGGGGCGAGTGACTGTCACTGCCGCCGCCATTGTTTTTAAACATCAATTTAATGAATATCATTTCATTTCAAGCAGGATCACATGATGCAACTGAAGCTGGCAAGGTCAACAGAATTTTGAAGTGCTGTGGCCAATGTTTTATAGGCCTTCAATCCCATTGATGAAATGTATATGAGTAGCCCCTGTGGAGAGTAGTCCAGTTCTACAACTGATTGTTTTGCTCTTTTGAGAGAAGCAATGATATCCTTATAGTCGTCATACAGTTCAGATCCGGTCAAGTAATTTAGATAAAGAAGCGCCAGATCAACACACTTCTTACGGAGCTCGGTAAGCTGCTCATCAGCTTCACAATTCAACTGATTGACGAAAGATTCAGTTGTGCAGAGAAAACCAAACCGATTCTGTAATTCTAAACTCATATCTAAAACTCATATCTATTTTTATCCCTTCAGCATGATTTCCAAAACGTTTTGCCAATTTTCAACAAATTCCTATTTTCCGTGTATCTGGCGCATCGTTCCAGGGTCAGCGTTCCAAGCGCTAGACCACACTGACTCCAGCGTTAGAAGTGTAGTGGACGCAGGAACAAAGCTCTGTTGGAATAAGGGTACCTGGGCACCGTTAATGTTCCTATGTGTGCTTATAGGGAATGGCAGGTATCCGCCAAACTATCCGTCTCCTCGTGACTGCGCTCTGGAGTGCGTCAGAATGCAAAGACATCCAAACTGAGACCTTGGTTCCACCGGATCACTTCCCATATGAAAGCAGCCTTCTCTGTACGGGGCCATGCAGTTGCAGATACAGCATTTCCCTATAAAATGACCCGCTGAACGTTTGCGATGAACACAGGAACGAGCCGAATCTTGTGAAGCTTCCAGCAGCAGACAGAAAGAAGATGATGACAATTCTCTTCTTTGCCCTCCTTCTAAGCGCCACCGCGGGAAGTCTCCACAATATTTCATTTTTTATAAATTCGAATATGCAATGCCATTCTTCGCCAAGCGATATGGAGAGGAATGCCCTTCCCAATGGAAGACTTCCTCGTGGAGACTTCTCAGAGACGGAGTTTGAACCAAATTTAGGGGGGGCAGAAGCCCCCCACAACCCCCCCCCCCCCCACCTCGCTAAGCAACTGATCCCTGGTCTTCCAGCCAAGGACGTTTAAAGTTAGATCAAACGCATGCCTATTCAGTCTCTCGTGGCCCTTTCAAGAGTACGTGTAACGTAAGATCGATTAGAGGTCTGCTTTGAGTTTCAAGAACCAAGTCAATGCGAGTAACGTTTGGCCTATCTTGAGTTCCTCGAGCCGTCTTGACGAGTCCTGAGAAGAATGCCGCAGGGAAGCACGGATTACAACGTGGGCGACAGAAAGAGATATCTCCACATCCTACCAAATCGATTTGCCATTGCTCGCCACCATTTCAATCTCGGCTCATCTAATGAACTCGGCACAAAATTATCTCATACATGAGAAAGCAGTAGATCCAGACACCGATACTAGGACCGTAGAAGTCACGAATCTAAGACACGATATCCGGCAGCACTGGAGAACGGGATCCGAGCCATCACGCCAAGCCTAAATTAAGGGCATCTGATTTCATTTTTTTAAATGGCGAAATGGTACATTGGAAGCATCAAAAAGGACACTTTCTGTCGCCTACTGTCGATATCTCTCGTTTAGTTCTCTCCAACCTCCCAAAGCTCCTCCCTCCTATAAAGGTGGGGGAGAAAAGAAAACATTCCGAAATGAAATTCACACCTGAAAAGCGAGATGCAGTGATGTATTTGCTGGAGCAATTCTTTTTTTGGGAGAGGAAGAACTATGCTAAATTTCGTTACTGTTGCTTTTACTCAGAGAAGATTATGAGACTCTGTAATTTTTTCGCCTTATGGGGTTGAAGATTGGTAATTGGCGCTTCCAAAGCTAATTAAAATGAAATTGATTGAGACACAGAAAGCAATGCACGTCCATCGTGGCTGCATTTCGCAGGTAGTACGTTATAGACCGATGAGTATAAAATAATAAATGGAGGTGTTGCTTCCGGAAATAAATAAGACACCATGAAATCGACCCGACCGGATGGATGGGACCGGCTCACGTAGCTCGGAAGGAGACGGAGTTCCTCGTCATGTTATGTTCGATACTGGGAATCAGGCCGATCGGGTCGGATTCGGAATGGTCGACCCGCACAGGCCGCGAAAATATCAATATTTCCGCAAGGATGCATATCTGTGCAGCAACATTTTTTTCTTTCGAGGAAGAATGTCTTCTTCAGAAAAATGAGGGGCTCTAAAAGGAAACTACTTGATCCACATTCGATATGGTTTTAATTTATTCAAATGTATAAACCCAGATGCTTAAGAATGAGCACCAACGCAATTTTTCCATCATGTCAGGAGTCCCTTCTGCTTTTTTGTCATTGGTACTTGATTTTTGTAACATTGCTTGAGTTCCTCAAGTCTTCCTGTAATTTCTAATTCCTTTGGTCTGTATTGGAAATGACATTGAAAACCACGTGGTGATTGTGTCGATCTTTGTGTTATATATGGGTCGTCGGAGGTAAAACATTAAAGAGGCCTACCATCGATGAGTCCTTTCATGAAAAAGGTTTGTTGTATTCAATTCAGACTCCATACACTCTTCTTCCTGGCGCGTCATTTATAGTAGAATAATCGAAAGGGGCTCGTAGAGATACAAGATTGGTTTATTCCATACTTCATCAATCATTCGACACGAGGAGTTAGTTGTTCAGGAAGTCCCAGATGAGTTTGTTGACCTGGTCGGGCGCTTCCTGCTGAACCCAATGACTCACCCCAGGAAGTTTCACCATCTTCAATCCTTCCACATAACGGGACGTGGCATCCGCCGTCTCCGTGGAAAGCGCGACGTCTCCCGTGCCAAAAACGAGCATGCTTGGTGTTTTTATCTTCTTCTTCATCCACTTCTCCTTCCCGCCTCCCGCGAAATCGATGCAACGGTAGAAATTGATAGGGGGTGTCATGGAACCTGACGGCATAAAATCGCAAAATAATACCTGGCGGAAAATTATCTTAGGAAAAATAATTTTTCGTCACGTATTGGATTCTACTGGCCTTTGAATACTTATTGTTAAGAAGCAGGGACAAATGTTAAAGCAAGCTTCCGGTTGAATGCAAAATCACTGAATGCTTTCTTTGCTATTTTATAGGTTTTATATTTTCGCATGACTGATATTATCCGATGAAATAATTAGTGCTTCATGTTTCCAAGTCAACTTTCATGAGAAATGCCCTTTCACATAACTCCCCGTTATTAAGTCCAGAAAGCCACAATTCAGGGTTCAGCATTTGTGAATATAAACAGCTACCCGCTGAGCGATTAACTCTTCAGCACGTGACCCTAACCTTACCCTATGTCATTTCATACCTATTCGTAAGTTAAAGCGTATGGTCATTGACCGAAAACATTGGAAGAACTTGAGAGTACCACGCACTGGTAAAATCCACTGTAGTGGATGCTCCAAAATAATCCAGCCCAGAATCAAAGTTTTTCATTTGCGAAGAGAGCATCCACATTGGCACCGTTGAGCAGATGTATCAATATTTTGCAGGAAAACATTTTTCAATTGGTTAAAAATTGAATTTGTCTATGAAAAAACTTTGATACTATCTTTTGTGGATTACTTACTCAAAAAATTAAATAGTCAGTCACCTTTCATGCACCCTGTTGTGAGTGACCAGCTCAAGCAAACAGTACAACTCCCGTGTCTCAAAACACACTTACGACTGACTGTTAACCTAATATAAGGATGTGGTAATAACAAGCACAGGTTGATATAGATTTCCTTAATACTTCTTGCATCAGAGTTGGTATTGCCACTCCCATCTTTCTCATTAGCGAATGTTTAAAGTAACGATTAATCTGAAAAAAATGTGATTTTGATGGTCGTTGCAATACCACAACGATTTTGAGAAAACACAAGATAGTAAAGTGAAGAAGAAAGTTTTAACAAATAATAATTTAGCCAAAGAACTGGAAGTAAGAAGCGGAATCACAGAGATTTCGATGTCGTATGAAAAAGGGACCTGGTTTGGAGAAGTTGTACTTGTAGGCCTCGATATCCTCATCTGTGATCCGGGATTTTTTCTTATCTCGCCCCCGAAAGGCTTCATCCAGTATAGCCATGTCATTGATTCGGAAGAGAGCTTCCGGAAGCCACGGCAATTGGAACAGGAACTTATACCTTTTAGGGAAAATACAATAAAGGAGGGTATGCAGAGTGTGATGGGTTTTCGCAAGAACTGGAAACGTTTGCACCGTCATGAAGTAATAGGTCGACAGAGAGAGCCTTTCACAGACTGCTTTTAAGAATGCATTTACAAGTGAAGCAGCTCAACGTGATAAAAGAAAAGAGATGAAGATTCGAAGAGAAACAATTATCCTGACCAGGACATACGAAACTGCTTGAAAGAAGATCGAATGGTGGAGTGGAAGGCAGACGGATGAATGCAGTTGAAGGCGATGAATTTCTCCACCAGTTCCGGGTGTTCAGACACGAACCTCCATCCCAAGGCGCCGCCCCAATCGTGGGCCATCAGCACTCCGCATTTCTCCTTCCCTGGTTCACGCAAAGACAGAATTGCACTTCAAATATCTTCACCCATTGGTAATTTAAAATCCTGATGTGAAGCTTAGGTTTTGACGCAGATAAGATAGGACTGACCGCCCAGCTCCCGGTTTTTCTTTGTTGTTCATTCATTGCGCTAAATAATTTATTCCTCTTTCCCTCTCATTCCCTTTCTTTCCTCTCTATCAGTCCAATAACGAGTGATCAGCATTTATTTTCAATATCTTTTATTGTACGATATATTGGAACGAATGTTTAGGGCTTAAAGGACAAGACATTTTGTTGCATTTTTAGGAAATTTGTGATGGTCCCCTCTCCAAGGATAGCTCCTTTCTTCCCTGCGAATAATGACAGAATGAAGACCCAAGAATGTGTGTTATCATTCAGGCTTAAAAGAGAAAATTATGTCTTTCGTATTTCTCTTCTACATTTGCGAATTCAGACTGAATTAAAGGGGTAAAATGCTTTTCTACTTCCTAAACGAAGTAACATGACAAGTCCCCTCATTGGAGGTTTGCATTCTCATTGAAGACAGTCCTTCGATCTAACAATTCACTTGGAACTTCAAACAAGACTGTACTCAATACTTTATCAGATCGCCCTCAAGAACAAAGGAAAAGCAAAACGGGAACTTGTCCTGCTGGTAAGCTTTAAAAAAGTATCTATATGGGGGGAAGGAGAAAGTCTATATTTTGTCCTTTTTTGTAGTTGTCAAGAATATTTTGTCCACGTGAGAACCGAATGAAACTCCGATTGTAAGTCGCTGTGTGACCTGAAAGCGGACTTGTAAGTCTATTAACGGGATGAGGCATATCCATCTCCGAATCGATAGCCGGCATTCAGTGCTCATTGAGTTGACGGTGTAGGCGCGGAGACAATTATGCAGAAAATCTGACACCCAGTTGAAAGATGAACTCCATTTCTAAGCAGAGAAGCGTCTGTGCTCTGATACCGATGATTACGAAACGCGATAACCTTATCTAGGACCTTAAGAAACTGGAACGAGTCGGATGGGACACAGTCGAAGTCTGTTTGGCATTAACAAAAACCAGAAAATCTCCTCTTTCATCTTTCGACTGAGTAACAATCGATATCTGTGAGGGGCATCCATGTCTGGCAAATGAATACTGCCCTATTTCGTGTTTCTTTACATTGTACTTATGTTAACTTGCGGGAAGGAGGGGGCAGCAGGACGTCGTCGCCGAAATCCAGGGCAAGCCAAACTCCAAAGTACATAACTTTCTCTCAGTCCATAAGGACAGCGATTAGGGAGGAGGACCATCTGGCCAAGTAAGAAATCCTCTTGAGGAACGTCCGTCAAGTTAAGGGAAGGAGGACCTCCCCTATTGTTTACCAAGGTTGAACTCAGGAAATCCCTACCTTCCTCGTTTCTCCCTGTTCTTCCCCCATTCTAATTCATCTCCCTAGCGCTTTCGCTTTTTATCTGGCTCAGCACTCTTCACCCATGAGTAAATTCCTGTGAATGATAAGTGCTCATATTTTATTCATAACTCTGGTGGGCGGGAAGCGCGTTCAGAATCCAGAATCAGAGCATTCATTCCAAGAAGCCAGAGCATTTACCTGATTACCAATTCTGCCGAGGGTCATGACGAAATAATCACTCTTCCACTTTTCCATGTGCCGAACCCAATTAATATCTTGTGTTAATTTCCATTCAATCAGTCTGTACCGTGATTTCATTATTATCCCGTCTTAATCTCCGCAGTAGGTTAGTCGTATTTCCTAGCGAAGATGTGGCACGCCATGAGAACTTCCTTCCCTGAAACTTTATCAAAGTCGCAGGAGGCGTTAAGTAGAATAAGGTGTGACGAGTTTGTTGCTGTAAGCACCTAGTGCAGGTATGAGCTGACGGATGTCGTCGACGAGATTATTCATATGGTAAGCGTGCTTGTCTTCCGGCTTATCAGATTCCCCATATCCCCTCAAGTCTACTGCAACCACCCTGAGGAAGAAAAGGAATTTCCATGGAGATTGTCTTCATATAAGTGGTGTAAAATGTTGTTCCCTCGTCAGACTCACCAGTACTGATTGGAGAACTCGAGAAGCTGGTGTCTCCACGAGTACCAAAACTCGGGGAATCCATGAAGACAAAGCATTAATGGATTATTCTGATCTCCCTTCGCCACGTAGTGCAGCGACAAGTCCTGACAAAGGAAATGCATTAAATAAATGTGTTCAATCAAATAATAAATCATAATAAAAACAATGATTGTTCAATCAGACACATGAAACTATCAATGTCGGTAAGCGCTAAACCTTAAGTCTGGCATATCCATGCGTGCCGAGTTCTGGATTGGAAAGACACAGCGGAGGAACTGGTCGGGAACGATAGCCCCAGAAGCTGAAGGAATACTTGGCCCAATCCCAAAGAGCGGAGATGAGGCTAAGAGTCGCATAAAACGCCCCCAGCAGGTAGATGACCGCCGTCACCATCACCTCCTTCATTCCCATCTTGGAATTCCAAGCACCTGCAATGTATTCCAAGGCGATAGAATGATTAGGGTTATGACCATTCTAATCCGGCTCAATCCCTATAACCGATTGGCAGCCAATCAGCTAGATTTTGCAGGAGCGTCAGCGAGAAACGAAAGTGACGGATTCATTTAAAAAAAAACGCCCTCTTCCTCCAGAAGGTTCGCATGATATGCAAGAAAGATACGAAACTCCTTTTCTTCTTTACTGCTTAACATGTGATCCGCAACGTTTCCTCACGCCATGAATTGTATTGTGATGATCGCATCATTAGAAATCGGTTGATTCTCAGACGTTCTTGTCTGTCTAATTTACTGCCGCTTANTCCGCGCCTCTGTTAATACGTCTTTTAGACTGTGGGTCAACTTTCTACTTGAGGTAAAGATTCGTCTCTTCGCAGACACGAGACTATGGCTACTAATGCTTTGCGCTATTGGAATAGATCCTGGAATCGAAACTGGAACGAGTCGGATGCGACACAGTCGAAGTCTGTTTGGCATTAAGAAATACCAGAAAATCTCCTCTTTCATCTTTCGACTGAGTAACAATCGATATCTGTGAGGGGCATCCATGTCTCGCAAATGAATACTGCCCTATTTCGTGTATCTTTACATTGTACTTATGTTAACTTGACGGAAGGAGAGGGCAGCAGGCCGTCGTCGCCTACATCCATGGCAAGCCAAACTCCAAAGTACATAACTTTCTCTCAGTCCATAAGGACAGCGATTAGGGAGGAGGACCATCTGGCCAAGTAAGAAATCCTCTTGAGGAACGTCCTTCAAGTTAAGGGAAGGAGGACCTCCCCTATTGTTTACCAAGGTTGAACTCAGGAAATCCCTACCTTCCTCGTTTCTCCCTGTTCTTCCCCCATGCTAATTCATCTCCCTAGCGCTTTCGCTTTTTATCTGGCTCAGCACTCTTCACCCATGGGTAAATTCCTGTGAATGATAAGTGCTCATATTTTATTCATAACTCTGGTGGGCGGGAAGCGCGTTCAGAATCCAGAATCAGAGCATTCATTCCAAGAAGCCAGAGCATTTACCTGATTACCAATTCTGCCGAGGGTCATGACGAAATAATCACTCTTCCACTTTTCCATGTGCCGAACCCAATTAATATCACGTGTTAATTTCCATTCAATCAGTCTGTACCGTGATTTCATTATTATCCCGTCTTAATCTCCGCAGTAGGTTAGCCGTATTTCCTAGCGAAGATGTGGCACGCCATGAGAACTTCCTTCCCTGAAATTTTATCAAAGTCGCAGGAGGCGTTAAGTAGAATAAGGTGTGACGAGTTTGTTGCTGTAAGCACCTAGTGCAGGTATGAGCTGACGGATGTCGTCGACGAGATTATTCATATGGTAAGCGTGCTTGTCTTCCGGCTTATCAGATTCCCCATATCCCCTCAAGTCTACTGCAACCACCCTGAGGAAGAAAAGGAATTTCCATGGAGATTGTCTTCATATAAGTGGTGTAAAATGTTGTTCCCTCGAGTACTGATTGGAGAACTCGAGAAGCTGGTGTCTCCACGAGTACCAAAACTCGGGGAATCCATGAAGACAAAGCATTAATGGATTATTCTGATCTCCCTTCGCCACGTAGTGCAGCGACAAGTCCTGACAAAGGAAATGCATTAAATAAATGTGTTCAATCAAATAATAAATCATAATAAAAACAATGATTGTTCAATCAGACACATGAAACTATCAATGTCGGTAAGCGCTAAACCTTAAGTCTGGCATATCCATGCGTGCCGAGTTCTGGATTGGAAAGACACAGCGGAGGAACTGGTCGGGAACGATAGCCCCAGAAGCTGAAGGAATACTTGGCCCAATCCCAAAGAGCGGAGATGAGGCTAAGAGTCGCATAAAACGCCCCCAGCAGGTAGATGACCGCCGTCACCATCACCTCCTTCATTCCCATCTTGGAATTCCAAGCACCTGCAATGTATTCCAAGGCGATAGAATGATTAGGGTTATGACCATTCTAATCCGGCTCAATCCCTATAACCGATTGGCAGCCAATCAGCTAGATTTTGCAGGAGCGTCAGCGAGAAACGAAAGTGACGGATTCATTTAAAAAAAAACGCCCTCTTCCTCCAGAAGGTTCGCATGATATGCAAGAAAGATACGAAACTCCTTTTCTTCTTTACTGCTTAACATGTGATCCGCAACGTTTCCTCACGCCATGAATTGTATTGTGATGATCGCATCATTAGAAATCGGTTGATTCTCAGACGTTCTTGTCTGTCTAATTTACTGCCGCTTATATCTAGACAGTTTGAGATATTCTCTTGTCGAAATAGCATCCCTAGAGTCGCGGAATTTTTCAGATTCGTATACTTCTCACCTCGGTTGTTCGTATGTCACGACGGTCTACGCATATTTGAGAACGCCGGCGGTAAAAACCGGCACAAATGCCTCTGAGTTGCTACCGTCGTTTTCCGACCCTCAACATAAACATAGCAGATACCGAGAAGCACCAGACACTCTCGTTCTCACAGCAGGAGCCCTCGACGAGAAAACGGGGAAATCTGCCGCTCGGAGTCGTACACACTCCACAACACGGAACGATAAACACGAGCACACTGGGAGGCTGGAGTGGCTGCAGATGGAAGGGAGGCGTCCTCATCGCGTCTCGTCGCCAGGGGCGGCCCTCGTCTTCCTCACTCTCCGATTCGGGCCGCACTCAAAAGATAGTGCGTCACCATTGTGACCGAGGCGAACATTGCGGATATCACGATGGATGATGAGAAGAAAATAATACTCGGAGGTGTTGCCTTTGAAAATGAAGAAGACACCATGCACCCACCCGATTAAGACGCATGGGATGGGCTCACTTAGCCCAGAAGGCGACCGAGTTCCTGGTGAGGTACGGGCCACGCTTCGAATCGGGCCGATCGGGTCGGATTCGAAATGGTCGACCCGTGCAGGTCTTTGGCGGGCGGACACGCTGTAAGCTTTTCAGAACAAAGCAGCAAAACTTTTTCTTTCGTGGAAGAATGTCTCCTTTAAAGAAAATTGTGGATGGAAAAGAAAACTACTCCATCGACACTCGATTTGGTTAGTCTATTCGAATGCATAAACGCAGATGCTCCGGAATGCGCATCCCATCAAATTTTCCATCATGTCATGAGTCCCATCCATTTTTTTCCCATTGCCACTTCATTTCTATTATGTTGCTTGATTTCCTCGGGTCTTGCCGTATTTTCTCGTTTCTTTCATCTGTATTGGAAAGGCATCGAAAATCACGTGGTGATTGTGTCGCTCTTTCTGTTAAATATGGGTCTTGGTAGGCCTTACCAATGCTGAGGTAAAGCATTAGTGAGGCCTACCATCGATTAATCCTTTCAAAAAGTTTTTTTTTAGGGCCGGTTCATTATTTGTTTGTTTTTTTATTATTGCTCTAACTGGCTGCATTACGGCATATGACACGTTTGACCTAATTTAAAAACTGGCATCTCGACTTCAATTGCCTAAAGATGACTGTTGGAGAAAAATATTTTGAGTATGGATTTTCCTTCGGCGTGATTCCATTATGCCCCTCAAGGAATGATTTACTGTTCAGCATGTGAACCATGGTATCGATGGCTTTAATAATGCACGGACATTTCGATCAATAATGTCAGTTAAGCGAATGATTTCGATTTCCATTCTTTTCATGCAAGTCCCCGAATAATAGTTCAAGAAATTTCTGACGAGAAAACAATTCGCACATTTTTCACAAAATCAGGCTTCCTTGAAACCTGGGGGTTGAAGACCCCACGCTCGAGATAATACATGTGTATGAATCAAATTCATTATTTCGCAAGATGGCGAATGATCAACATGACGTCATACTCCGTGACGGCAGTCCTGCAAAGCATGTTTACCCCTCCAGGATGAAGAACCTGGAAGAATTTCATTCCTTGTCCTGAGAATATAAAGGATTATTTGCCGTGATCACATTCTTTCGTTTGGCGCGTCATTTATAGTTGAATAATCGAAAGTGTCTCGTAGAGATCCAAGATGGGTTTATTCCATACTTCATCGATCATTACATGCACGAGGAGTTAGTTGTTCAAGAAGTCCCAGATAAGTTTGTTGACCTGGTCGGGCGCTTCCTGCTGAACCCAATGACTCACCCCAGGAAGTTTCACCATCTTCAATCCTTCCACGTACCGGGACGTGGCATCCGCCGTCTCCGTGGAAATCGCGACGTCTCCCGTGCCAAAAACGAGCATGCTTGGTGTTTTTATCTTTTTCTTCATCCACTTCTCCTTCCCGCCTCCCGCGAAATCGATGCAACGGTAGTAGTTGATAGGGGGTGTCAGGGAACCTGATGGCATAAAATCGGTAAACATTAATACTCAGTCCCGGTATCAGAGTAAACGCTATCTTTTAATGAAGATCATGAATGTGTTTGTGAACAGAGGCCTGGCTGCAATCAAAAACTAACCGAGGCGCTGTAAGGAGGGTGCGGGATAATCCGACGCATTCCTATTAATTTTTTAACTGACGGAAAATTATCATAGGAAAAATTGGATTGGATTCTACTGGCCTTTGAATACTTATTGTTAAGAACCAGGAACAAATGATGAAGCAAGTTTCTTGGTGAATGAAAAATCAATTAATGATTCATTGCCTTTTTAGCTTTTATTTTTTTTAGATAACTCAGGTATTATTCGGTGAAATAGCAATTAGGGTTTCATGTTGCCAAGTCAACTTTCATGAGAAATGCTCTTGCACATAGCTGCCCTTTGGTGGATGACTTATTTAAAACATTAACTAGTCAGTCACCTTTCATACACCCTGTTGTGTGTGACCAGTTCAAGCAAACAGTAAAACTCCACTGTATCAAATCTAGTGCGACTAATTGTTAACCGAATCCTAGGATGGGCTAAAAACAAGCAAAAGTTGAAATAGTTTCCCTTAATACTTGTATCAGAGCTGGAAATGTCCTTTCTCAGTAACAAGTATTTACAGTCGCTTTAAAGAAAGAGTTACGATAAATCTGAAAAATGTGAATTTCACAGACAATACCTGAACGATGGTGAGGAAACACAACATAATTAAGTAAAGAATAAAGTTTTAACAAATAATAATGAAGAGAGTCGAAGAATTGGAAGTGAGAAGCGGAAACAGAAATTTCGAAGTCGGGTGAAAAGGTGACCTGGTTTGGAGAAGTTGAACTTGTAGGCCTCGATATCCTCATCCGTGATCCGGGATTTTTTCTTATCTCTCCCCCGGAAAGATTCATCCAGTACCGCCATGTCACAGATTCGGAACAGGGCTTCCGGAAACCACGGCAATTGGAACAGGAACATATACCTTTTACGAGAAAGACAAGAAAGGAAGGTATGCAGGTTGTGATGGGATCGCCTCTTGATATCACTAACTCTCCTGACTCCTGATTCAGGCTAGAACTGGAGACGTTTACACCGTCATGTAGTAATAGGTCTACAGAGAGAGGCATTTACAGACTGCTCATAATCAGTGGCGGCTAGTGATATTTATCGTACTGGTTCGTCTTCGGAGAGGCGGTAGGTAGTGCCCTTCCCCGCCTGCTCCCTCTCCAAAGATGCAACACTAGAGCTAAATATCACGAGCTGCCACTGTTCATAAGAATGCATTTGCAACATTTGACGCAGCTCTACGTGATGGAAACGAGATGAAGATTCGGGAGGAAAAAATGATCCTGACCAGGACATGCGAAACTGCTTCAACGAAGATCGAATGGTGGAAAGGAAGGCGGACGGATGGGGGCAGTTGAAGGCGATGAATTTCTCCACCAGTTCCGGGTGTTCAGACACGAACCTCCATCCCAAGGCGCCGCCCCAATCGTGGGCCATCAGCACTCCGCATTTCTCCTTCCCTGGTTCACGCAAAGAAGGAATTGCACTTCGAATATCTTGACACATTGGTGATTTAAAATCCCGATGTGAAACCGAGGTTTTTGACGCAGCTAAAATGGGCCTGGCCGCCCTGTCCCTGTTTTTTTTGCTGTTTCATTTATTACGCTAATTAATTTCTTCCTTTTTCTCTCTCTTTTCCTTTCTTTCCTCTCTATTCATTCCTATCTTTCCTTTTTTGTAGCTGTCTAACAGTAGTTTATCAAATTGAGAACCGAATGAGACTCCGATCGTAACTCTCTGTGGAAGCTGAAAGAGGACTTCTAAGTCTATTTACGGGACGAGGTGTATTCATCACCGAGTCGATAGCCGGCATTAACTGCTCATCAAATGAACGTTGTTCCCCGCCTCTGTGAATTCGTCTGTTCGACTGTGGGTCAACATTCTACTTGAGATGAAAACTCGTCTCTTCACAAAGAGGAGACTGCATGCCAATGCTTTCGCAAGATTGGACGCCGAGATCGGGATCCATCCGCGGAAAAGATCCTGGAACCGATGGTTGCAGGAAACGAGTCCGAAGCGACACGGTCGACCTCTGTTGGGCATTAAGAATTACCCAAGAATCTCCTCTGTCTTCTTCGTGTTGAACAAAAATCGACATGCATGTCTCGCAAATGATACATGCCTTATTTCTCGTTCCTTTACATTATCGTGTAAACTTGACAAAGGAGGGTGCAGCAGGACGTCATCGCCGGCATCCAGGGAGACCAAACTCTGAAGAAAATATCTTATCTCTGCCAATAAGGACATCGATTAGGGAGGAGGACCGACTGGCCCCGTTAGAAATTCTCTCGAGGAACGTCCTTCAAATTGACAGTTAGAAGACCTCCCCTCTTGTTACCAAGACCAGGAAATCCCTACCTTCTCGTTTCTCCCTGTTCTTCCTCTATTCTATTTCATCTCCCTAGTGCTTTCGCTTTCGATCTGGCTCAGCACTCTTCACTCATGGTTAAATTCCTGTGAATGATAAGTGCTCAGATTTTATTCATAACTCTGGCTGGCAAGAAGCGCGTTCAGAATCCAGATTCAAGATTGCAAACCCTGCTGAGGGTCATTACGATATAATTACTCTTCCTTTTTTCTAATTGTAATTTGTCGGTTCCAATAAATATCCCGTGTTTAATATCCATTCAATCAGTCTGTATCGTGATTTCATTACTCTCCCGTCTTAATTTCCGTTCTAGGTTAGCTGTATTTCCTAACAAAGACGTGAAACGCCATGAAAGCTTCCTTCCCTGAAACTTCATCAAGGTTCGAAGAGGCATTAAATACAAGCATGACGAGCTTGGTGGCATAAGTACCGAGTGCAGGTATGAGCTGACAGATGTCGTCCACGAGATTATTCATATGGTAGGCGTGCTTGTCTTCCGGCTTATCAGATTCCCCATATCCTCTCAAGTCTACTGCAACCACCCTGGAGAAGAAAAGGAATTTCCGTGGAGATTGTCTTCATATAAGTGGTCTAAAATATTGTTCCCTCGAGCGTGCTTGTCTTCCGGCTTATCAGATTCCCCATATCCCCTCAAGTCTACTGCAACCACCCTGGGGAAGAAAAGGAATTTCCATGGAGATTGTCTTCATATAAGTGGTGTAAAATGTTGTTTCCTCGTCAGACTCACCAGTACTGATTGGAGAACTCGAGAAGCTGGTGTCTCCACGAGTACCAAAACTCGGGGAATCCATGAAGACAAAGCATTAATGGATTATTCTGATCTCCCTTCGCCACGTAGTGCAGCGACAAGTCCTGAAAAAAAAAATACATTAATTAAATAACAATGATTGTTATTTAATAATATAATATAATAATAATAATTGTTAAGGCCAAACCTTAAGTCTGGCATATCCATGCGTGCCGAGTTCTGGATTGGAAAGACACAGCGGAGGAACTGGTCGGGAACGATAGCCCCAGAAGCTGAAGGAATACTTGGCCCAATCCCAAAGAGCGGCGATGAGGCTAAGAGTCGCATAAAACGCCCCCAACAGGTAGATGACCACCGTCACCATCACCTCCTTCATTCCCATCTTGGAATTCCAATCACCTGCAATGCATTCCAAGGCGATGGAACGATATGATGTTATGATCAATCTAATTAGGCTCAATCCCCGAACCGATTCAGCTCGGTTTCGCAGGAGCTACAGTGAGGAATGAAAGTGACGATTTCATTTAAAACATTGCCCTGTTCCACCAAGTCCAAGATAAGCAAGAGAGATACGGAATTCCCATCCCTCTCTACGGTTGAACATGTGATCCGCAACGTTTGCTCACGCCTTAGCAATTGTATTGCGATGATCGCATCAACAAAAATCAGATAACTCTCAGACGTTCTTGCCTCTGTGATTTACTTGCGCTTACATCCAGACGGCCTGAGATATTCTCTCATCGAAATACTCCATGGGATTCATCGAATCACTCAGTGAGGCAACAAGTGTCTGTGTTAGTCCAGTGGTGGAAAGACAATTGTCTACATTTGAAACTGAGGAAGAAGACACTTGAGAACCAAGTCCATCTGCCCTGGTTCTTGAAGAAGACCAGAATCCCAGGAGTCACGGAATTTTCCAGATTCGTATACTTCTCGGTTGTTCGTATGTCAGGAAAGTCTATGCATATTCGCGAAAGCCGGCGGTAAATAAAAAAAACCGGCACGAATGCCTTCGAGTTACCATCGGCGTCTTCCGACCCTCGTTAACCGAACGCAGCAGATGACACCGAAACGAAACCGAAAAACAACGGACACTCGTTCGTACAGCAGTAGCCCCCGAGAAATCGGGGAAATCGGAGTCGTACACACTCCACAACACGGAACGATAAGCACGAGCACACTGGGAGGCTGGAGTGGCTGCAGATGGAAGGGAGGCGTCCTTATCGCGTCTCGTCGCCAGGGGCGGCCCTCGTCTTCCTCACTCTCCGAGAAAAATTTTCTCCTTTCCCCCAGACAGAATCCATAGAATCGTGCGTATTTATATGCAATTTGACTGCTCGTAAAATACTTCGATCAGAAGAAATCCTTCGCAGCGTGGATATCGGTATAGCCAGGAGAAGCCATGCGGTTCGGTCCCGTCGGAAACACGATAGGGTAACGCTAACACTTTCCACCAAAATGAATCTGAAGAAGGCAGCTAATCCCCGATGGATGGTGAATGCCCGAGGCCAGTCGCCCAAATTGGCTGGTGCAGGATAACTCACTTTTAGATAAGTTTTCTGTATTTCTTGTGATTCTCGAAGATCATTGGGAGCGTCTAATAAGTATAACGAGAGTACTAGTATATTATAAATCTGCCATTCACTGCAGCTCTGGTCACCATAGATTCCTCGTTGCGATTAGATTTTACCCCCACCCCAAATATCACCATTGAAGTTTCAGATTATTTGGAATGGAGCTTCTCTCTCCCTTCGCCAACTGCTTATCCATCAGCTGCAAAGGCTGGAAGGGAAATGGCAGGTGCAGTCGATGACCCACGCCCGACCCAACCTCAAGGCTCCATGAGCACATCGAGTCGATGGCGATAACCGGTTGTTATGGCACCTGCAAACCGACAGAATGAAAGAATTATAATTTTTTTTTTAAGGAATAATGAGTGACTCATCCATCGCGATATCCGCAATATTCGCGTTTGGTCACTATGGGAACGTAAAATGTTCTCTAATATAAAACATTCTAACGCAGGGGTGTCAAACACAAATCGGTCGGCGGGCCACACCTATAGGATCGTGCGCAGAGGCGTTATCCTATCGGTGCGGCCCGATGACCGATTTGTGTTCGACACCCCTGCGTTACAAGAACATTTCAAGAACAGACGGCCGGCCGTACGCTCGACACCCCTGGTCTTACGCGAGAAGACCAGCAAACCAGAGGCTCCCTTCAAAAGGAGAATCTTCGTCTGGGGTGGTTCAAAATTCGCTTTTCGCCTGTACTGGAAGGAAACGAAACGAATGCCATTCGACCCCCACCCCCTCGAAAGGAGACACCATCCAGCCTCTATGAGCCACCGTGAGAGCAGAAGAGCATCGGTCCGCCGCTGAGGAACCCGGCCTTGAAAAGCAGCGACCGGCTCCTTCCATCCATCCACTCCACTGTCACTCCATGACCCGCGGAGCCCACGACCGACAATCCGGTCTGCCCCCTTCATTCACACTCCCTTTTTCTTTTCACCGCTCATTAATGACGCACCATTCCGAAGGCCTCGTCCTCGTCGTGCATTCCTCATAGCATGCAGATTCGAGGAAACAAGCCGCACATTTATTTTTATATCGATCGAAGCAGCAAACGAGCTCGGTGAAGATCCATGAGATGAGATCACCTCCACAGATGAATCACGGAAATGGCAGATTACTGGTCGATGGAAAGACCTTGAATGAGGTACAGGTGTTTCCATGAGGTAAATCCTCGTTTCCAGAATCTATTGCCCTTGGAGTTGATGGAGGAGCTTGGTTTCGACATGTCTCAGCTTTTCATTAGATTCATTCTAAATTTAAAAAAATTATATTTTCAACGAAGAGAGAGCCTATCCATCAGCAGCTCCAGTGACTTTTAGTTGGTCTCCTTTCTATAAAGGTATGGTATATACTTATATAAAGGTATATACTTATGGTACCGTCCTGTTCGTCTGTGTGTCTGTCTGTATTCCCACATTTAGGTTGTCAGACGATAATCGAAGAAAATATGGCCTAACCAAGGTGAAAATTGGAAAGCAGGGAGACATTAACGAAATAAATGCCGAGTTCGTTTGGTGGCGAATTTGTTTCTAATTGCCGTTTTTATCGCGAATATTTGGATTGGAAATTTCCAAACGGCCGGGATGGCATGGGATCCCGAGAGCCATGAAGGACCTGGACCGCTGTGCGCATGCGCATACGAAACAGGCCCTCGGCGCGGTGTCGTGTCTTCAGCTGGGCTGTCAGTTCTCTACTGTCCTTCGTGCCGGATGGATCCAAGCACGCACAACCCATTTCGTGGGCACCATGGGTGCATTTGCCAAGTCTAACTGAGAAATGCGAATATTGATGGTCGAGGACCGGAGGGAGATGACATTTTGTTCAATTAAGGGACAAAATAAGGGTCGCCTTTAATGAAAGGAAACCAACTACTGGATTCGGCATGACCACCTTGTTTCACTTCCCTCGTAGACAGTGGCGTATTTGCCAGGGGGGCAGGAGGGCAGCCACTCCCCCCTGGCGCCCATAGGACAGAGCCTGGCTCCCTCTTGGAGGAAATAATTTTCTCACCAGATATCACTCGGGTGGGGTTTGCCGCCCCCGCTCTGTTGCCTTGACCCCCCCCCCCCCCCCGACCCTTCAGCCAAAATACGCCACTGCACCTGATATCACTCGGGTGGAGTTTGGCGCCCCCGCTCTGTTGCCTTGCCCCCCCCCCCCCCCCCCCGACCCTTCAGCCAAAATACGCCACTGCTCGTAGAGTAATTAGAGACCTGTTGACTCGGACTCACTAACATTAGACCTAGGCTACTACTCCTTTCTGGTCATGCCAAGGCCAATTTTTTCCTATAAAACAGAACTCAATTCTCGACTTACAATTAGGCATATAGGGGTCTTCGAAACATCTCGTTGTGGGATATATAACGTTAAGTCAATCGCAGGCCTATTTATATTTTTACGAACCATCTCAATGCGGACGTGGAACGTAAAGCCCATCTGGAGTTCCTCGAACCATCTCAAATAGTTCTGAGGAGGGAATGCCTCCAGGAAGCATGAAATCACTGGTGCGGGCCATCTTGTTAATTCAAGGATGTCCGAATAACATATCTCCATATCCCACCACATCGATCAATCACAGCTAACACACGCTTCATTCTCAGCTTAAGACATGAACTCAGCACAAAAATGTATCATATTGTGACGGATGAGGATGACATCGAGAGGCTTGACTGAATGTCCGGGGTTCGGTGGTGTAGTGGTAGCACACCTGACCGGCAATCAGGAAACCCGGGTTCAATTCCCGGCCGTAACTTATTTTCTTTCGTCCTCTCATGCCGTCCGTCTCCCACTTTCCCTCCGTAACAATATATTGAAAAACGAAGATCGAGATGCGGAAACGATGGTTGAATTGATTGCTTCTTGGTTGGTTGCTTGATTCTGGCATAATTTCGGCACGGTGTCCGGCAACACTTGGGGACAGTACCGGAGCAAGTACTCTTAGCCAAATTGAACATCGAGTAATTTCATTTTTTAATGTCAAAATGGTGCATCACAAACAACAAACAGGCCACTTTTCGTCATCTACGACTCCATATATTTCTTGATTGTTCTCTATCCTCAGAAAACTCCCCAGGAGTGGTGAGTCACCCAGGGGGGAGAAGGAGAAAAAAAATAGGAACGAAATTCACATCTTCAAATAGCGAGATTCAGTGTTCTCCACAACACAGGGGTGAGGGAACTTCAAATTTGCTGGAGCTATTCAGCGTTGAGAGGAAAAAACGTGCCAAATTTCGTTCCTGTTGATTCTATCGGAAAGAAATACAAAGAGGTTTTTACTACGGGAGGGGGTTGAAGAGAGGAAATAAACGCTGCAAGGCCTTTTGATTTATGGATAACTTGGAAAAACTGGACTGTTCGTCGGAATCGCAATTTTAGTTCTCAATCGGTTCGAAGGGCCATTATTTTCCAAAATGACATCTCCTGGTAGTGAAACGGCTCCCTGATATCACATCGCAAGAGAAGTTGTGTTCATGAGACTCAAAGATTCTCTCAAACGTCACCCTGTACCTCTTCGCCTCACCCTTCCGTCAGTACACGAATCAGTGAGAAGAGAATCTGGTATGAAACATCAGAAATGTAATCCGGCCTTCCAGTTCAGGCGTTTCAGAAGAATGAGGGAATTGGAATGGCGTGGACAAGAATTACATGTAAATGGAACCCCAATGCGTAAATTGAATAAAGACATCGAACGGGGATGAAGGACAAATCCCAACCGAAGAACGGCGGAATACCTTCAGGGAAAAGAAAATAATTCTTTTTCCAACATATTTTATTTAGCGTCTGTTATTGATATTAAGATGTTGCATCGAAAACAAGGTCATGACCATTAAACCACTGCACAATCAGTTCCCATTGTTGTCTAACTTCACCCTCTTCTTCCTGCATGAATGGAAAAAGACAAATCATGCGTTTCCGCTCCTGTCGTTAAATATGGATTCTTCAGGTTTTTTGGTACTACCTTTACGTAAGGTCTCCCTCGTCTTCTCAGTATCCTCAGCCTCAGTAGTATGAATACCCAGAGTAGTATCCGGGGTTGTAGTTTCCGCTCCCGTAGTTACCATAACTGTTGCTCTGTTGCGCGCCTCCGTTCCCGTTCCCGTAGCTTCCGTAGTTTACGTAGCCTGGGTAGTTTCCGTAGCTTCCATAATTGTTGCTTGCAGGACTGTTGCTCTGCTGTCCGGCACCATTCGCGTTCCCGTAGTTTCCGTAACCTGGGTAGTTTCCGTAGCTTCCGTAATTGTTGCTCGAAGGACGGTTATTCTGCTGTCCGGCTCCATTCCCGGCTCCGTTTCCGCTCCCGGCTGCCTTAACGGGCGCTCCTTGCGCGTTCTGTGCTGTACTGCTTGCATGGATAAAAAAAATCCCACTAAGGAAGTGTCATCAAATTATGAGGAGCGTTACAATCCTACGTTGTAGCAAATACCAAATAAATAAATGAGTTTTTTGTCACAGGTAGACGTAGGAAACTCATCAGAATATGATCGATTTCCATCGTTAAGACTGGTATTATTTTCATCCTCATCGTAATAACTAAAATCCGCACTTCCATCGAAGGCAGACATTGCAAATATGAACCAGATTTAGTAGATCCATTCAACTTTCACGTCCCGTAGCCAATTTTTCATCCATTTGAGACGAAAGTCAAAAGAAATATGAACATCAACACTCACCCTTGGCCTTGGTTGGACGTGGAGGATCCAGACCCCTCAAGGACACCGAGGATGTAAGCGACATCCTCCTCCATGACCTGCATGTTGCCAGGCTGAAGGGGCTGGACGCCCTGTCTCGCTTTCGCCTCCCCGTTGTGGTGAAGAGAGAGCTGCCGCGCACAGATCATTTTGGAGATAATACCTTCTATCTACCGTTAGTGAATATTATTTTAGTTTTTTGCACATATTGTGCAATAATGTTTTCGGATACCGGGGTAATTCTAATTTAAAAACTTTGAAGAAAAAATGGTTCATTCGAACTTGGTAGAAATTAACGTCAGATTCAGGCCCAATTAAAAATAGGAAAATGCATACTCTATACGAATTATGGGTCAAGCAATATATTCTTCACAGATGGACGGAGGACTATCCTAGGTGGGAATATGATATCCCCCCTCGTACACCAGCCCATTCGACAGTAAGACAGTAATAGTAGAAGTTCGCAAATTTGTGAAAACTCACGGCGTTGGCGCTCAGAATAAGTGCCACGAAGAGAATGAGCTCCATCTTCTCTTGCTTGCTGCTGTCCGACGGCTTCGACTGATGCTGTGTGCATCGCAACCTTCCGGCATGCCGATTTATGGGAAAACCTGGACCTTCGCGTCAATGTCGCAGACGGATCTGAAGCGGACTGGAGTCGGCAAGGTCGGAAAGAGTCGGCCACATGCGAACCCAAGGTCTGATTCGCCAGGTCTCTTGCAGCAGGTGATTTCTTGCAATTGCGAAGAGAGGAAGGGAAGAAAAGAAGGTGCATTAACAAAAAAAAATTTATGTTGCGGCGAAAAGTGTTTATTATTCCAATCGCAGCGTGAACGGTTGGAAGGAATGATAGAAAAATTTTTCCATTTCCCCCTGTTTCCAATGCGTTAATTCTTAGGTTCTACTTGACGTTGTACCGATCGTAAAGGTAATACATGGCATTTAGTACTCATTTTAAAAAAATGTCTGCCCTTCTGAAACCCAATGAATTGAGATTCTTGCGACCTGTCGTAGTTGCAATATACACGTCACCTGTGTTCTCGTCTTGGCTTGAGAGCAAACACTGCTTAATTGGCAAAGGAGATTCATCTTGTTTGCTGTTTGCTCTTGTTGCGACACCGGAGGGAGTCATGTCGCTCTGACAAATCATTCATTCTGAATGCGAGCAATCAAATGCGCTTATGTGCATGCATGAATTCAACAAGCTCTTGAGACATCATTGGGACCTTTCTCGTTTCAACGTTAGGCCAATGTTGATTCAATGAGGTAATCCATGTTCTCAAACTGCGACTCGACATGATGGCTGTCAAAATTTCAATGACGAGGATGGTACAAAAATGCCCCAGGGAATTCCCGCTTCCAAATTCAAAAACACCGGTTTATAACATTCTATGATCATATTTTTAGTTATTAAGAGATTGGGAAAGATACAAGCGTTCTAGTAATTTCTGGGAGGATGTAGAATAGAGATCATCTGGTGGATTCGTCGCCCATATTGATGATAACGAAAGGAATCAGCAAACGGGATGAATCTCCTTCGCCGATGACGTTGTGTTCACATTCTAGCCTAGACGAGGACACAGGTGAGGTGCTTATTGCAACCTTGTCTACGGCAGGCCACAGGTGACCTCATTTGGCAACCTTGTCTATTGCAGATCATTAGATCCCCAATGACTCGGAAATTATCTGAACTGGATTGCAAAAGGGCACACCACTTTTTTTATGAGAATTGAATATCATGTATTGCCTTTACGATTAGGAGAACCACCAGCTTAACCTAATAATTCACCCATTTGAAATTAGGATGAAATTAAAAATTTTTGAAACATTTCTTCTCAGTACTCATGTGGGATTCGCATACTAGTTAAACATTTTTCGCCGCCATTTCAATTTGTTGTTGTCCTATGCATCTTCTCTTGTTCCCTTCCGGTCTTCGCGATTGCCAGAAATCACTTGCTGTAAGGGACCTCGCAAATCCTACCTTGGGTTTGCATGTGGCTGATTGACTCTGACCTTGCCGACGCCAGAACGCTTCAAATCAGGCTACGACATTGCCGCGAAGGCCCTAGTTTTGCCATTAAATGGCAAGTTGAATGTTTACGATACTCACATTATCAGTCGAAACCGACGGACTGCAAGATTCAACGAGGAAGACGCTCATTCTCTTCGCGGCACTTATTCTGAGCTTTGAGTGTTCACAAAGTTACGAACTTCTCCAATTGCTTTCTTAAGGTCGAATGGGCTGGTGCGCGAAGGGGATATCATTTTCCCACCTAGGATAGTCTTCCGTCCATCCACCGAGAATATATTGGTTGGCATATCATTCGTATGGAGTATGTATGCTCCTATCTAGTTGAAGTAATGAAAAAAGGAAATTATCAAAGGCTTTCCCATTCTTCAACCCTCCCCTCCCCTCAACGGGAGTCACGTTAGGCCTTGGCCTAACTAACAGACTGCCTCCAGGTTGCCTAAAGGCCTACCTTTTTACCTTTTAAAGGAAACTCAATTCTCGACTTACGGAGCTAATTAGACCTATAAGGGTGAATCCGTGATCTTCTAGACATCTCATTCCTATTCATACTTTCACGAACCGTTTCAGACAGTAAGTTAGACCGATTTGAGGCTTATTCGCGTTTCACGAATCATTTCAGTGCGGAGGTGGAACATCCCTAGTAACACAGTATGTTGATGAAACGTTACCGAAATGTTGCCTATGCTGCAAGTTGATGTACAACATTGATAAAACATTGCTTCCATGTTTTCACTTGGAATGTTGCTGCGACACTTCTACGAATGTTATTTCAAAATCAACATTGAGAAGAAGGTCATCGACTACGTAGCGACAACATTCCAACACAACATGGACTTAAGAGTTTTAGGGAATTGCAAAGTTGTCCTCCTCGCCATGAGATGGTGGCGTAGGTCTCGCTTTTCTCACAGTACACAAATGTGCCCCATCTCCCTTTTTCCTGGAATCGTCTCTCACAGGAATGTTTAGTACCTGGCCGTATGTCCCACATTGCCTCATTATAGGAATCAATGAACAAGGACAATTCATCACTCGTTATCCTTATATTCAAGACAGATTCATGGGGTCAAGATAAAAAAAAAACAACCTCATATTCCCAAAAAGAACCTTCTCCAAAAACTCGTCGATTACATTCAACAGGACATTAAAAACGATAGTAGTAGAGAGTCTGTGATCTGAAGTCTCCATTTCCTCGTCCTAACTATTTCCACTAGCTTGAAAAGTATTCTCCGTCATTCCTCAAAGAGGAAAGCGAAGAGTCTGAATTTTGCTTCAGGAGGGGGTTAAAAGAAACTAATAGATGCTACTGCGCCTATTCATTGAGCCTGAATCTGGCGTTTATTTTTATTAAGTAAGAATGAAATATTTCCTTCAAGTTGTGCGAATTAGAATTTCCCTTCAATACGAAACCATTATTTGAAAAGATGTGCAAAGAACTAAAATGATATCCATTACTCGCAGGTAGAGGTTATTAACGTCATAATTATCTGTATGTACGACTGCTCTCGCTTCAACATGACGGGGAGGGGAAAGGGAGGCAGGGGTCCAGGTCCCAGCAGCATGGCAACTTGTGGGTCATGCAGGAGGATGTGGCTTGCATACTCGGGACACTTGAGGGGTCAATATTTCCAACATATTTTATTTAGCGTCTCTTATTGATATAAAGATGTTGCATCAAAAACAATGTCAAGACCATTAAACCAGTGGCACAATCAGGCCCCATTCTTGTCTAACTTCTCCCTCCTCTTCCTGCATGAAGGGAAAAAGACAACTCATGCCTTTCCTCTCCAGTCGTTAAATAGGGATTCTTTGTGTAGTTTGGTTCAACCTTTTCGCAAGGGCTCGCTCATCTTCTCAGTATCCTCAGACTCAGTAGTATCCAAAAGCAGAGTAGAATCCGGGGTTGTAGTTTCCGTTCCCGTAGTTCCCATAACTGTTGCTCTGCTGCGCGCCGCCGTTCCCGTTCCCGTAGCTTCCGTAGTTTCCATAGCCTGGGTAGTTTCCGTAGCTTGCGTAATTGTTGCTTGCAAGACTGTTGCTCTGCTGTCCGGCACCGTTCGCGTTCCCGTAGTTTCCATAGCCTGCGTAGTTGCCGTAGCTTCCGTAATTGTTGCTTGCACTACTGTTATTCTGCTGTCCTGCACCGTTCCCGCTTGCGGCTCCAATCCCGTTTCCGTTTACGTTCCCGCTCCCGGCTGCCGTAACGGGCGCTCCTTGCGCGTTCTGTGTTGCATTGCTTGCACGGATAAAAGATTACATTGGTCATCAAATTATGGGGAGCAGTGTAATTTAAATCCTAGGATTTAAAAACCCTATAAATCCTAAGTTATTTTGTCACAGATACTTGAAGGAAACAAATTAGAATATGATATATCTCCATCGTTAAGACTGGGATTATTCTCATCCTCATCGTAGTCATTCAAATTCGCACTTCCATCGAAGGCAAACATTGCAAATATGAACCAGATTTAGCCAATCCACTCTCCCTTCACGTCCCGTAACACTTCTTCCATCCATTTGAGACGAAACTAAGAAGAAATATAAAAATAAAAACACTCACCCTTTGCCTTGGTTGGACGTGGAGGATCCAGACCCCTCAAGGACACCGAGGATGTAAGCGACATCCTCCTCCATGACCTGCATGTTGCCAGGCTGGAGGGGTTGGAACCCCTGTCTCGCTTCCGCCTCCCCGTCATGGTGAAGGGAGAGCTGCCGTACACACGGATAATTTTGCGGATAATATCATCCGTCTACGATTAGTGAATATTATTTTAGTTTTTCCCACATAGTGTGAAATAATGGTTTTGGATAACAGGGTAGTTCGAATTTGGCAAAATTTGAAGAAAAAATGGTTCATTGGTACTAGGTAGAAATTAACGTCAGATTCAGGCCCATTTTAGATAGGAAAATATATACTCCATACGAATTATGGGACAACCAATATATTCTCGGCGGATGGACGGAGGACTATCCTAGGTGGGAAAATGATATCCTCTTTGCAAACCAGCCCATTCGACCCTAATAACGCATAAGGGAAATTCGCAACTTAGTTAAAACTCACGGCGTTGGCGCTCAGAATAAGTGCCACGAAGAGAATGAGCTCCATCTTCTCGTTGATTGCTGCTGTCTGACGGCTGTGATGCTGTATGCATCGCAGGCTTTCGACATGCCCATTTATGGCAAAACCAGGTCCTTCGCGTCAATGTCGCATACAGATCCGAAGCGGGCTGGCGTTGGCAAGGTTGGACACCTGCGAACCCTAGGTCGGATTCGCAAATCCCTTGAAAATGGGATTTCCTTATAATCGAGAAAAGGGGAAGGTAACAAAAGAACGCGTAGAATAAAAAACTTTTTCCTCTGGGGAAAAGTATTTAACTTTTCTACGAATTCCAAACGGGTTGAATCTCCTTCGCCAATGACATTGTGTTTGCACTCTAGCCTAGACGAGGACACAGGTGACGTGCTTATTGCAACCTTGTCTACGGCAGGTCACAGGTGACCATCTTTTGGCAACATTGTCTATTGCAGATCATTACATTCTCAATGAATTGGAAATTACCTGAACTAGTTTTCTAAATGCAGACCTCGTATTATGAGTATTAAATGGCTTGTATTGCCTTTACGTACGAGAGATCCGCAAACTGAACCGATCATTTCATCCATTTGAAATCAGGAGTAAATTGGAACTTCATTAGCATTCCTTTCCATCATTCACGCTGCGATTCGTATACTAGTCAAACACAATTCGCCGTAAAATCAATTTGTGTTTGTTAAATGCTTCTTCTCTTGTTCCCTTCCGCTCTTTTTGCGATTGCAAGAAATCACTTGCTGCAAGGGACCTCGCGAATCCGACCTTGGCTCGCGGGTTGCATGTGGCCGACTGACTCCGACCTTGCCGAAGCCAGACCGCTTCATATCCGGCTGGGACGTTGACGAGATGGCCCTGGTTTTACCAATAACCTGCATGCTGAACGTTTGCGTTGCACACAGTATCAGTCGAAACCGTCGGACTGCGAGAAGACGAAGCCCATTCTCTTCGCGGCACTTATTCTCAGCGGCAACGCTTTGAGTCTCCACAAAGTTATGAATTTCCCCAAATGCTTTCTTAAGGCCGAATGGGCTGGTGTGCTAAGGGGATATTATTTTCCCACTCTAGGATAGTCCTCCGTCCATCCACTGAGAATTTACTGGTCGACGTACCAATTATATAGAGTATGTATGCATATAGAGCATGTATGCTCATATCAAATTGAAGTAATGTAAAATCAAATTTTCAAAGGCTTTCCCATTCTTCAACCCTCTTCAACTAAACGGGATTCCCTTGAGGGGAGACCTCAAGGGAATCCCGTTAGAACAAAGCCTAACTAACGGACTGCGTCCAGGCTACGTCAAGCCATACCGTTTTTCTTTAAAAAGAAACTAAATTCTCGACTTACGGAGCCTATAAGGCCTTTAAGGGTAAATCCGTGATCTTCTAGATATCTCATTCCTATTCATACTTTCACGTACCGTTTCAGATAGGACATGTAATGTTAGACCGATTTGATGCTAGTTCGCGTTTTACAAATCATTTCATAGCGGAAGTGGGACGTTAGGTTTATCTGGAGTTCCTCGATCCACCTGGAGAAGGTCTGGGGAGTAAATGCCTCCTGAAAGCATGATAACCATGGAACGTACCATCCTGTTAATTCGGGGATGTCCGAATAAGATATCTGCATATGCTACCACATCGACCAATTGCATACCATCGCTTCAGTCTCAGCTCAATTCATGAACTCAGCACGAAAATGTCTCATACAATAAAAATCAGAAGATCCAGACGCCGATACGAATGTTGAAGAAGTCTCGAATCTGGCATAATTTCGGCACGGTATCCGGAAATACCGAGGGACGGTACTGGAACAAGCGCTCCAAACCTCATTGAATGACAGAAAATATCAGTTTTTTTAAGGGCGAAATTGTGTATGACGAATACAAAAAGGCCAAGTCTCCACACCTACGAGTCAATAGCTTTTTATAGTTGGTCTTTTCCATCCTAAAACCACAAAGGAAGAAAAAAACATGAAATCTTTCAAAAACGAGACTCTCCACAACCCTAGGGAGATTGTGCTTCAAACTTGCTGGAACGATTCTGTGTTGAAAAAGGAAGAAGCATGCCAAATATCGTTCCTGTTGATGCTCTCAAAGAGGAATACGAAGAGTCTGAATTTTACTTCGGGTGGGGGTTATAGGAAGGTTATAGGTACTACCGCGCCTTCTGACTGAACTCGAATATAACGTTGATTTTTGCAAAGTATGAATTAAATATTTCCTTCAAATTGTCCGATTTAGAGCTTCCCTTCAATCCGAAACCATTATTTCACAAAATATGTAACGAATTAAAATTATCTCCATTAATCGTCAATAGAGGTTATGATTTCCAAAATTATCTATACGTGCGACAGCTCCCCCTTCACCATGACGGGAAGGGGAAAGCGAGACAGGGGTTCCAGCCCCAGCAGCCTGGCAACCTGTAGGTCATGCAGGAGGATGTCGCTTACATCCTCGGTGTCCTCGAGGGGTCTGGATCCTCCACGTCCAAGCAAGGCAACGGGTGAGTGTGTACATTTATATACGTGGGGTATCTTCTGAGTTTCATCTCACATGGCCTTTGGGACGTGAACGTTCTGGAGAGGAAATTGGCTAAATCTTTTTCATTCCTGCAATGCCTGCCCTCGACGGAGATGCGACTTTAAATGGCTACGATGAGAATAAGTATAATCCGAGCATGAACGATGAAAACAGATCCGATTTCAATGAATTTCCACCAAGTATTTGTGACTAAAGAACAAATAATTATTGGGATTTTGTGACAATCAAGGATTTCTATTGTAACGCTCCCCATAATTTGATGACATTTTCGAAATGGAATGTTTCATTCCTGCAAGCAGTGTAGCACAGAAGGCGATAGGAGCGCAAGGAGAGGCAGTAGGGAGCGGGAACAGTGCCGGACAACAGAGTAACAATTTTGCAGGCAAATATTACGGAAGGCAAGGAAATGGGAATGGAGTCGGACAACAACATCAATTACGCCAGTGACAGTTACATAAGTCAAGAGCAGCCACATATGAGGAGTCATTGGGAATCAGGATGAGATGCAGGGCAGGCTTGAATTGAAAATTCTCATAATTGTTCCCATCCTCTGAAAAATCCCCAGAAGTGGCTGTCCATGGGGAAAAGGAGCAAAAATAAGGGCTTGAATTTACATCTTCCAAGAGCGAGATTCAGTGGTCTCCACAACCCTAGGGAGATGGAGCTTGAAATTTGCTTGAGCAATTCTGCGTTGAGAAAGGAAAAAGCATGTCTAATTTCGATCCTCTTGATTCTATCGGAGAGGAATACTAAGAGGTTGTATTTAGTTACAGGAGGGGGTTGAAGACAGGAATTAAGCGCTAGAGCTCCTTTTAATTTTTGGAAAACTTGGAAGATCTGGACTGCTCCGGCGGAATCGCAATTTTAGTTCTCAATCGGTTCGAAGGCCCATTATTTTCGTAAATCATGTCCCCTGGCTCATTGATGTCATCACATCGCAAGAGGAGTTGTGTTCATTCTCTCCCTCCTTCACCCTTCGCCCTCTCCCTCTTCCAATCCATCTTCCTCGCCATCTTCTCCCCTTCTTCCCCGCACAGCAAAGTAGAAACGTACAAGGAGAGGTACAAATGTGAGAGGTACATATTGTGTCCCTCAGGTCTGCACGTGTGGTCCAGACGTACACATTGTACTTTGCTGACGCAGATGTAAGGGTTCTCAGTGCAGTTCAATTTAGGTTTTTGAACCCCCTTAAGCCCGATGTGAATAGAGATAAGAAAGGTACACATTTGTACCTTCTGTACCTTTTCAACGAACGTATTTTACGACAACGTTTGTACCTCATAACGTACAAAATGTGTACCTGACTGTACGTTGCTGTGCGTAGTACATGAATTGGAGAGAAGAGAATCTGGTATGGAACCGCTGAACCGCTATCCGACCTTCCAGTTCAGGCGTTTCAGGAGAGTGTGGGGAATGGACATGAAGTAAACAATAATTACATGTACATCTAAACCTCATGGGAAAATTCAATAGGGAAATCGAATGGGGATGGAGGACAGATCCCAACCAAAGACCGAAGGAATACCTTCAGGGAAAGTCAAATATTTATATTTCCAACATATTTTATTTGGCGTTTGTTATTGATATTAAATGTTGCATCGAAAACAAGGTCATGACCATTAAACCACTGCACAATCAGTTCCCATTTTTGTCTAACTTCTCCCTTTTTTTCCTGCATGAATGGAAAAAGACAAATCATGCGTTTCCGCTCCTGTCGTTACATAGGGATTCTTTGGGTTTTTTGGTACTACCTTTACGTAAGGTCTCCCTCGTCTTCTCAGTATCCTCAGCTTCAGTAGTATGAAAACCCAGAGTAGTATCCGGGGTTATAGTTTCCGCTCCCGTAGTTACCATAACTGTTGCTCTGTTGCGCGCCTCCGTTCCCGTACCCGTAGCTTCCGTAGTTTACGTAGCCTGGGTAGTTTCCGTAGCTTCCATAATTGTTGCTTGCAGGACTGTTGCTTTGCTGTCCGGCACCATTCGCGTTCCCGTAGTTTCCGTAGCTTCCGTAATTGCTGCTCGAAGGACGATTATTCTGCTGTCCGGCTCCGTTCCCGGCTCCGTTCCCGCTTCCGGCTCCGTTTCCGCTCCCGGCTGCCTTAACGGGCGCTCCTTGCGCGTTCTGTGCTGTACTGCTTGCATGGATAAAATAAATCCCACAAAGGAAGTGTCATCAAATTATGGGGAGCGTTACAATCCTACGTTATAGCAAATACTCAATAAATAAATTAGTTTTTTTTGTCACAGGTACTCGTAGGAAACTCATTAGAATATGATCGATTTCCTTTGTTAAGACTAAGATTATTCTCATTCTCATCGTAATCATTCAAATTCGCACTTCCATCGAAGGCAGACATTGCAAATAAGAAACATATTTAATCGATTCACTCTACTTTCACGTCCCGTAGCCAATTTTCCATCCATTTGAGACGAAACTAAGAAGATACATTTAAAAAAAAAAACTCACCCTTTGCCTTGGTTGGACGTGGAGGATCCAGACCCCTCAAGGACACCGAGGATGTAAGCGACATCCTCCTCCATGACCTGCATGTTGCCAGGCTGAAGGGGCTGGACGCCCTGTCTCGCTTTCGCCTCCCCGTCATGGTGAAGGGAGAGCTGCCGTACACACGGATAATTTTGCGGATAATATCTTCCGTATACGATTAGTGTATATAATTTTAGCTTTTCTCATATATTGTGAAATAATGTTTTCGGATGCGGGGGTAGTTCTAATCCGGAAAATTTAAAGAAAAATGGTTCATTCGTACTTGGTAGAAATTAACGTCAGATTCAGGGTCAAATTGAATCTGAACATACATAATCTATACCAATGATATGCCTCCGCCTTATTCTCGACGGATTATCGATGGACTATACTAGGTGGGAAAATGATATCCCCTTCGCAAACCAACCCATTCCACCTTAAGTAATCAATAGGAGAAGTTCTGAAATTTGTAAAACTCACGGCGTTGGCACTCAGAATAAGTGCCACGAAGAGAATGAGCTCCATCTTCTCGTTGCTTGCTGCTGTCCGACGGCTTCGACTGATGCTGTGTGCATCGCAACCTTTCGGCATGCCGATTTATGGAAAAACCTGGACCTTCGCGTCAATGTCGCAGACGGATCTGAAGCGGACTGACGTCGGCAAGGTCGGAAGGAGTCGGCCACATGCGAACCCAAGGTCTGATTCGCCAGGTCTCTTGCAGCAGGTGATTTCTTGCAATTGCGAAGAGAGGAAGGGAAGAAAAGAAGGTGCATTAACAAAAACAAATTGATGTTGCGGCGAAAAGTGTTTAACTATTATTCGAATCGCAGCGTGAACGGTTGGAAGGAATTATAGAAAAATGTTTCCATTTCCCCTTGTTTGCAATGCGTGAATTCGTATGTTCTACTTGACGTTGTACCGATCGTAAAGGTAATACATGGCATTTACTACTCATTTACAAAAAAATGTCTGCCCTTATGTAACCCAACGAAATGAGATTCTTGCAACCTGTCGTAGTTACAATCATGCACGTCACCTGTGTCCTCGTCTTGGCTTGAGAGCAAACACTGCGTAATTGGCAAGGGAGATTCATCTCGTTTGCCCTTTGCTATTGTTGCGAAACCGGAGAGAGTCATGTCGCTCTGACGAATCATTCATTCTGAATGTGAGCAATCAAATGCGCTCATGCGCATGCATGAATTCAACAAGCTCTTGAGACATCATTGGGACCTTTCTCGTTTCAACGTTAGGCCAATGTTGATTCAATGAGGTAATCCATGTTCTTAGAATGCGACTCGACATGATCGCTGTCAAAATTTCAATGACGAGGATGGTACAAAAATGTCCCAGGGAATTCCCGCTTCCAAATTCAAAAACACCGGTTCAAAACATTCTATGATCATATTTTTAGTTATTAAGAGATTGGGAAAGATACAAGCGTCCTAGTTATATCTGGGAGGTTGTAGAATAGAGATCATCTGGTGGATTCGTCGCCCATATTGATGATAACGAAAGGAATCAGCAAACGGGATGAACCTCCTTCGCCGATGACGTTGTGTTCACATTCTAGCCTAGACGAGGACACAGGTGACGTGCTTATTGCAACCTTGTCTACGGCAGGCCACAGGTGACCTTATTTGGCAACCTTGTCTATTGCAGATCATTAGATCCCCGATGACTCGGAAATTATCTGAACTGGATTGCAAAAGGGCTGACCTCTTTTTTATGAGAATTGAATGTCATGTATTGTCTTTACGATCAGGAGAACCGCCAGCTTAACCTATCAATTCACCCATTTCAGATTAGGATGAAATTAAAAATTTTTGAAACATTTCTTCTCAGGACTCACGTGGGATTCGCATACTAGTTAAACATTTTTCGCCGCTATTTCAATTTGTTTTTGTGCTATGCATCTTCTCTTGTTCCCTTCCGGTCTTCGCGATTGCAAGAAATCACCTGCTGTATGGGACCTCGCAAATCCTACCTTTAGTTTGCATGTGGCTGATTGACTCCGACCTTGCCGACGCCAGAACGCTTCAGATCCGGCTACGACATTGACGCGAAGGCCCTAATTTTGCCATTAAATGGCAAGTTGAATGTTTGCGATACTCACATTATCAGTCGAAACCGACGGACTGCAAGATTCAACGAGAAGACGCTCATTCTCTTCGCGGCACTTATTCTGAGCGCCAACGCTTTGAGTTTTCACAAATTTACGAACTTCTCCAATTGCTTTCTTAAGGTCGAATGGGCTCGTGTGGGAAGGGGGATATCATATTCCCACCTAGGATAGTCCTCCGTCCATCCATCGAGAATATATTGGATGGCATATCATTCGTATGGAGTTTGTATGCTCCTATCTAATTGAAATAATGAAAAAAGGAAATTTTCAAAAGCTTTCCCGCTCTTGAACTCTTCCCTCCCCCCTCCCGTTGAGCGGAGTCACGTTAGGCCTTGGCCTAACTAACGGACTGCCTCCAGGTTACCTAAAGGCCTACCTTTTTTCTTTTAAAGGAAACTCAATTCTCGACTTACGGAGCTAATTAGGCCTATAAAGGTGAATCCGTGATCTTCTAGTCATCCCATTCCTATTCATACTTTCACGAACAGTTTCAGACAGTAAGTGTAAGTTTGACCGATTTGAGGCTTATTCGCGTTTCACGAATCATTTCAGTGCGGACGTGGAACATCCCTAGTAACACAGTATGTTGATGAAACGTTACCGAAATGTTGCCTATGTTGCTCTATGTTGCAAGTTGATGTACAACACTGATAAAACATTGTTTCCATGTTTTCACTTGGAATGTTGCTGCGACACTTCTACGAATGTTATTGCAAAATCAACATTGAGAAGAAGGTCATCAACTACGTAGCGACAACATTCCAATGCAACATGGACTTAGGAGTATTAGGGAATTGCAAAGTTGTCCTCCTCGCCATGAGATGGAGGCGTAGGTCTAGCTTTTCTCACAGTACACAAATGTGCCCTATCTCCCTTTTTCCTGGAATCGTCTCTCACAGGAATGTTTAGTACCTGGCCGTATGTCCCACATTGCCTCATTATAGGAATCAATGAACAAGGACAATTCATCACTCGTTATCCTTATATTCAAGACAGATTCATGGGGTCAAGATAAAAAAAAAACAACCTCATATTCCCAAAAAGAACCTTCTCCAAAAACTCGTCGATTACATTCAACAGGACATTAAAAACGATAGTAGTAGAGAGTCTGTGATCTGAAGTCTCCATTTCCTCGTCCTAACTATTTCCACTAGCTTGAAAAGTATTCTCCGTCATTCCTCAAAGAGGAAAGCGAAGAGTCTGAATTTTGCTTCAGGAGGGGGTTAAAAGAAACTAATAGATGCTACTGCGCCTATTCATTGAGCCTGAATCTGGCGTTTATTTTTATTAAGTAAGAATGAAATATTTCCTTCAAGTTGTGCGAATTAGAATTTCCCTTCAATACGAAACCATTATTTGAAAAGATGTGCAAAGAACTAAAATGATATCCATTACTCGCAGGTAGAGGTTATTAACGTCATAATTATCTGTATGTACGACTGCTCTCGCTTCAACATGACGGGGAGGGGAAAGGGAGGCAGGGGTCCAGGTCCCAGCAGCATGGCAACTTGTGGGTCATGCAGGAGGATGTGGCTTGCATACTCGGGACACTTGAGGGGTCAATATTTCCAACATATTTTATTTAGCGTCTCTTATTGATATAAAGATGTTGCATCAAAAACAATGTCAAGACCATTAAACCAGTGGCACAATCAGGCCCCATTCTTGTCTAACTTCTCCCTCCTCTTCCTGCATGAAGGGAAAAAGACAACTCATGCCTTTCCTCTCCAGTCGTTAAATAGGGATTCTTTGTGTAGTTTGGTTCAACCTTTTCGCAAGGGCTCGCTCATCTTCTCAGTATCCTCAGACTCAGTAGTATCCAAAAGCAGAGTAGAATCCGGGGTTGTAGTTTCCGTTCCCGTAGTTCCCATAACTGTTGCTCTGCTGCGCGCCGCCGTTCCCGTTCCCGTAGCTTCCGTAGTTT
>CAJPEV010002068.1:0-46886 GCA_905338385.1 Darwinula stevensoni
ACGGTGCATGGTGAGGGCGATATAGCGGATCGACGCAGAAACCAGGAGTTCCATACTTAAGTGCAGATGTCCTGATGACATTGGCGACAACGATGATGAGAGGAAAATATGCTGAAGAGAGAAGAGACGAAAATCAATAAGAACCTTCCCTAATCTAATATATATAGACGGTCGTGACTGACTGACGCTAATTCTAACCATGTTCTACAAGGGTTAGAAATCTGAAACTTGGTACACATGTACCTTTTGGGGAGCAGAGTTCAGAAAAAATTCGAATTTGGAGGTAAATGCCTTGGGGGTACAAATTTCGGGGGGAAACGTATTTCTTACATATATTTTGTGACAGATGAGAATGGCATTCAGAGACATAACTGGATATGTTGGGTTCGGTGGTGTCGGAGTAGCATGTCTAACTAGCAATAAGAAGGTCCGGATTCAATTCCCAGCTATTCCATGGCTTTCTTTTGCCTTCCATGTCCCATTACTCATTCCCCCTCAATAACATTATTTTTGCTTGAGTAAAACGGAAAGACATGGAAAGCTGAAACTTGGCGTAGACGTGCCTACCGAGACGATGAGTTCAGGAAAAATGCAAAGTTTTAGATTTACGCCCTGGGTGATATTTTTTGGGGCCGACGTTTTCAATATTTTGTGTCTCCTCGCGTATTGAGCTAGTGTGGAAAGATGAAACTTGGTACATAACAACCTATTCGGATGCTGCAGTAAACTTCAGACTTTGGAAGTAAATGACCGGGGGGCATATATTTTACAGGAGATGTTTTCAGCTAATTTTTTTGCATCAGTTAAACTGATGAACATGGAAAGCTGAAACTTTGCATAAATATGACACCTGAAACAAGGAGTTAAAGAAAAATGTTAAGTCTCGATACATCCCCTGGGGGAATTTTTTCGAGGTGCGATGTTTTGAAAAAAAATTGTCGTGGCGAATTGGACAGAAATGGAAAGGTGAAACTTGGTACACGTATAAGTGACATGATATTACTGAGCTGAGGGAGTATTTAGTATTTCATGGTGCATCGCCTCCGGGGATAACGTTAGGGTTTTTCGGCTTTTCCAAACATGTTTTTTCACCAGCGGAAAGGGCAAACGTATAATATTGAAACGTTGTGGGCATGTCGTTCACTGAGGATAGATTTCGGTAAGAAAAAAATGGTACGTTAAAATTGCTCGGGGCACATATTTTGCGAAAGGCGTATTTTCACGAATTTTCTGATCCAGTAAAACAGAGGGCGCATGAAAGTTAAAAAGACTTGCCAAGTAAGTACCTGATGGATCGCTGCGTAAAGAAAAAATGATACTTTTCTAATAAGGACGATTGTGACTCACTGACTGACGCTAATTCAAAAAGGGGAAACATAAAACGTATAAGGCTGAAACTGGGTGGCATGGAGTTCCCTGAGTCTCCATTTCAGAAGAAAAATTTTTTTCGCTAAAACCCACCAGGGCTCTTTTTTTAAGTCACATTTTCCTGAATTTTTTTTGGGATCCAACGAATCAGAGACAGAAAATTTAACCGTCCCTCAGAGGTACCTATTTAATGGCTGAGTACAGGAAAAATCATACTTTTGAAATATGTCTACCTAGCGTTGATTATTAGTGGGAGGTATTGCAAAATATATTCTTCACCCTTAGAAAAAGGGACACATTAAAAGATTTCAAGTTAGGCACACCATAAATAAAGTAAAGATTTTGTATAGCGTATTGTACGTATAAGATTGAAGCTTTTTGGGCATGTAGTTCACTGAGGTTTGATTTCGGTAAAATGGTACTTTTCGGTTAAAACGGCTGGGGGCATACATTTTGCAAAAGGCGTTTTTTCACGAATTTTCTGATCAAGCAAAACTGAGGGCGCAAGAAAGTTTAAACTTAGCAATGAAATACCTGATGAATAGCTTAGTAAAGAAAAAAATTTTTCTTCTAATACATATAGACGATCGCGACTGACTAACTCACTGACGCTAATTCTAACTATGTTCCAGAGAAGTTAGAAATCTGAAAATTGGTAAACATGCACCTTTTGGGATGCAGAGTTCAGAAAAAATCCAACTTTGGAGGTACACGCCCATGTCCATGGGGGTACGCATTTTTGGGGGAGAAGTTTTTAAAGATATCTATTGTGACGGATTTGGAGTAGTTTGTTTTATTTGAAAAAGGCAAAATATCAGAAGGAACGAAAGATGTCGCTAGTCACCAGGGGCATCTGCGCCCTCGCCTCCCCTCTGAATACCCCCTAGCATCGGTGTCTTAGTCAAGTGAAAAATTGCCTAACTGAAGTGAAAGACACTGTATTACCCTTTCGCGGTAGGTTTTTCTCGCAACGCTATGGACATTGACGGGCCAAGTCCGACAGTCGACTGTAAAAGGTTAAGGATTCAAGGATGATTATACTAGCAGTTTGGTGAATTTGGCAGATGCTAAAAAGTTGTATTTATAAAGAAATGCTTTTCACCACTATGCAATACTGTCCTATCCTCGAAGGCTAAGACATATATTCATTTTAAAGACTAATCTAATACTTTAATTCGAAGAGGTCAAAAGTTGCGGTCATGGCTGTCACCCCCAGCGAGCGGGCCTACGATGCAATGCCATTCTTCGTCATAGGCCAGGCCATGCACGGCCTAAAGCGCCAGACCTACAAGGCTACGCCTTTCCACGCCATCTTTTACTTTAATTCCAAGAGCCTGAGAGTTGTGGTGGTTGTCACTCCAGCACGCGAGGCTACAGAGGCTGCGAGGCTACGAGAATATGTCACTTCAGGCCTAGGCTAGGCCATCCACCCCTCAAAGAGCCAGGTCCTTCAGACTATGCTATTCTAGGCCATAGGCTTGGCCATCCAATGCTTTTTAGCGCCAGGTCCATCGAGCTATATCTGTAACGGGCACGGGGCGCAGTGGGTTGGATTTATGAAAATACCAACTATTAATTAAGTTCAAATAAAAAGTTTACCTTAACGCGCCCCGATTCCACTACAATGAATTCCTTCCAGGAAACCAGGTTCGTGCCAATTCAAATTCGAGTGGGAGTAACTAAGGCGTAATTCAAGAAAACCAATAAAAAAAAATGTATCACCAAAAACAAAATTAATGATAAAAAAAGACAAAGGAAATGTTAACCAAACAACCGGTCCAACCCCTTTACAATAATTTCAATGACAAAGGGCTGGTCTTCACCTCCAAAAAAACATTGCAAGTTCTAGGGAAAACTCATGACCTTCGAAGAGAAACGATAATTAACTATGTCGATGTTCCTCTGTATGTATTTTAGAGAGAAAGGCGGCCAGTTTCAATACACCCACGATCTAAAAGGGCCCGAGTACCCCGGTCCAATCGGTACTAACTCGAGTTCTTCGAGTTCGAGCTCTTCATTCACCTCGGAGTGAGGAATCGAGGGAGGGATCTTCAGTTGAAATCTTGCTGGATTGGAGGATAGGTTTTGGCGATTAGATTTGATTGGAGGGACTTTGATACCCATTCGCATAATGATGTTATGGCTCCTTGTTTGGGTGTTTGGGCAGCCCATTCGAGAAGGAAAGATCCTGCATATAAACTGTAAGGAGCCCTTCCACGTGTTGGTTGACCCCAAACAGTGGGTTCACCTCCCTCCACGTGTTGATGGATGTTTTATTTCACCTCCTTCAGCTTCCTCCCCCGCCTTGACACTGCTGATAACTGGACGTTGCTTGGTCCCAGGCTGGCATACGTTACACCACTCGGCCCGACTGTTCTGTGTAGGCTTCTTGACAAGAACCTACATCGAAAACTTTCTGTTGCTGCATGTTGAAGAGATCCGGCACAGTACACACCTTCGAATTGGATACTCGTATCAAAACACACATACATCAGAACAATTGGAGTGGACCGGTTGTAATTTTGAAAAACAATGAAACATTTTCTGTCAAAGATCTCATAACATAAAGTAGCAATATAACCTTGATAATGATCCATTAGGAAACTGAATGGATATACATGTGCAAACAATGCAATTCAATAAACATTCATTGGCATGTTCCGTACACATGGACAGTTTCAATTTCAGGGCCACCTCTCCGCTCTCTAATTCCTGAGCAGGTGGTGTGGGAATCGTCTCTGAGCAATTTTTGTTGAAACATATTCTCAGCCCAGAGAAGGCTCCCTTTGTGGTTTGGTGTTTTTCCACCTTGATTTTAGCGCAAAAGCGGTAAATGGAATAGAGAATCCCGCTCATAATAGAAAAAAGGGCCAGGTTGATTATTGTGGGTCCCAAAATGATCTTAGGCTCAAACCATTCAATATTTTGGGATTCCTGATGATTTATATTTGCCACCTCTCTTTCTACTTCCTGTAAAGGAATGCCAACAGGAATCAGGCTGACTTGCTTGAGTTGTTCCAGTTTTTGTTTTATATGCCTGTATCTTTCATCATTAGCAATTTGCTTAAGCAATTCAATTTTCGAGGCATTTATCATTTCCTGGATATTTGGGAGATTAAGAGGATATTGAATCACGTGGGTTCCTACCCCAAAACCTGCATAACTGGAGGGCAGAGAAAAACCAGTCATATGTGCACTGCATGCCCCTGGCAAAGTGATAAGACCGGAAATATTCAGTTGATGGTTGGTAATTTTGTATTTTATTTTCCTTTGCTCAGTTTGGGGACAATTCACAACTAAGTTCATCGGTTTTGGTAAGGAATATACCCAGGTTCCTTTCTTATTTACTCGAAAGAAATATGGTTCAGGGTGGTGAAGAACTTCTTTGTTACAGTCTATGGGGCCTATTCGCTGCATGAAAAGCTCATGCGCACAAGAAACGGTTGGACTTGTTCTGATGGCTGTTTGAGGTTCACAGACATTGATTGGACCTGTGAAACACGACTCTAGATCTTGTTGTGACATTTCTATGAATGCTAGACGGTCAGAACTGATTCCAATGTACTCTGACGTTGGCTTTACCATGATTGAGAAAGGCGTTCCATTTAACTGGGTGGGCATCGGGATTATCTGAAAAAGTTCGAAATTCCTTTCCAAGGCTTTAGGGGAACGGTAACAAACAACCGCAGGCTGTTTTCTGTGGCTGCGGTTTGTACATCAGACCAGTGATAGTAGATGTAGGTGAGGTCAGGGTTCAAAGGTACAGCTAGTGACATTTCTGCCGGTAGTTCGAGACTAACATTTTGCAAGATCCCGAAAAGATGTTCAGGTGTGATCAGGTAGGGACTCAGCCGATTTCTAGCAGCTATTTCCAACTCTTGCGTCAAACGCACCGCTTCATTGTGAAGTTCCATTATAGCTGCACTTATCCTCCGACCTGAGGTCTGAATCAAACTGAGGGAAGTAATAGACCTCCAAAAAGACCAAGCTGTCTCACTTAATTGTTGTTTCAATTTATGGGTCTCTTCCGTCATGTTTTTGGTGACCTCGATTATGAGGTCAATGCTCTCTCGATTTCTCCTCTCATTTTCTGCTGTGATATTTACCAAACTCGCTTGTTCCATTGCCAAATGGATAAGTTTTTTTGAAGTTCCAACTGTTTGATCAATTTTTAGGCTTAGCCTTTCGAGATCCTCGTTTGTGGCCGTACCGAACAGCCATTTCAATGCTTTACCTCCTAGATCAATCACACCTCTGGGTACTCTTTGGGCATTCCCGTCTCTTTGAGACCTTTCCATGGGAAAAGAACTTATTTGTTGAAGTTCCTTAAACCGCTGAGAAGACTCTTGAACTTGATTTTTGAAATAGTTTGCCTCTTCCCGCAAATAATGTAAAACTGGATTTGGGAAATTCCGGCCTGCTACAGTTCCCGTGGGTGCATCCTGGTTGTTGACTGGGTATGGGAGAACGACTTCATCAATCCAATTTATGTACCTCTCTAACTCCCCAATCAAAGTTGTGGTGGAGTTGATATAGGGTTGAAATGGAAGATCGATTACTAGAATCCATCTGTCTCCTGACAAAATGAAATCTCCCCGTTTTAGGAACAACAACCCTTCTCTGAATTGCATGTCCATTATCTAGTTGTGGTGGAGTTGATATAGGGTTGAAATGGAAGATCGATTACTAGAATCCATCTGTCTCCTGACAAAATGAAATCTCCCCGTTTTAGGAACAACAACCCTTCTCTGAATTGCATGTCCATTATCTTCTTCGGCGATGCAATCCATTTCTGGTCCTTGGCTGTCACTCCTAGAATCAGGTGGCAAAGCCACACTAACACTTTCAAATCCATCTGAAAAGGGATATTCTTACTTTTAATTCTGAGCTCCATCATATCACTTAACCGCTATGAAAATTGCCTACTATCCCGAACGATCACCCAAATATTATTGGCTGGATGCAGTTTCATGTCCTACCCAGGACGATTAGGTATCTATTGTGATTGATGTTCAAACGCCTGAACTAGCCAAATCATTTTGTCAACTAACGAAGAACTTGTGCCTGTTCTTGTAGGTTGCATTATCACGGCCTGAGCTGGTTTTAAGGTATCTCCCTCCTTACTTCTCGTTCCTCGACTTCTAGTAGGCAGGGGCATTACCCATTCATGATCTTCTACCTCTCCTCTGCTGCGGAGAGAATATCTCGGCGCCGGTCTTGGTGGTGGCTGTCTCCCTTGACGTGGTGGTATAGGTGGTAATGACACTTCTGCTTCCTCTGGCTCTTCCTTTATCCCTGGGAAGAAGGATTCTTCTTCCATTTTCGATGGATGGAGAGACGTTCCTTCTGGTTGCTCCTGACGTGTGTCTTCTGGCTTCGTCTCGGTTTCTTCCTCCTTCTCCGTTTCTCCCGTCCAATCCTCTCGTTCACGCGGAAATAATGGTCCATATTGCTTTTCTTCGTCTAGGAGTATTAAATAGAGGAGTACACCCTTAGGAAAGCGCTTCTTAAAGAAGTAGGCTAACTGTACCTACTAAAGACAGAAGCAACTTGGGTGGAAACTGTTAAGCATTAACTGGCCTGAATGGACAATTAGGACTCGATAAGGACCGATCCATCGGCGAGCTAATTTAGCCGCTCTGCCAGGTTTAACCTGGGGAAAATAAACCAGTACCAAATCTCCCACCCGTATGTCACTAACAGCTGCTCTTCTATCATAGTAGTATTTTCGTTTCTCCGCTGCCTTTTCTAAATTGTTTCTCGCTTGAGTGAAAGCCTTATGGAGTCTGGCGGCCATTTCTTCTTTGTAGTTCTCTGCTACTGCGTAGCTAGTCCTGTGAGGTCGTATTACGTCATGAAATGGAAGATTCGCATCCCTTCCGTATGTGAGATAAAATTGACTCTCCGGCGGTACTTTCTTGAGGAGCAGTCCTATAGGCAAACACTACAAATGGGACAAACTCATCCCAATCACGCTGGTTCTCAATGTAGTGTGATATCATATCTGTTAATGTTTTGTTGAATCGTTCAACTAGGCCATTTCCCGCTGGATGGTATGGAGTGATCGATAGTTTCTTAATTCCGAAATATTCATAAACGGATCTCATCATTTTCGATGAGAAATCCGACCAGCAATCTGTCAACAACTGTGTCGGAACTCGATGTTTCAGCAATATCTGAAGCACAAATTCCCGTGCGATTGTTTCTGCTTTTTGGTCCATTAGCGGAAAACCATCAACCCACCTAGTGAAATAATCCGTAAACATGAGAAGATATCGATTACCATTTAAAGTTGTGGGTAAGGGTCCCAGAATGGCCATTGCAACGAGATCAAATGGCCTCTGACCCTTCACGTTGGGCTGTAAGGGTGTTACTCTCTTTCCTACAGGTTGCTTTCGTTCCTGGCACGATCTGCACGTTTTTATGTAGGACGCTACATCTGTAGCCATCCCCTTCCAATAAAAACGCACTTGCAGTCGGCCTAGCGTCTTGTTAACGCCTAGATGACCTGAAATGGGAGGTTCGTGATTCAATCGAATCACATGCCTCACCATACTGGATGGAATCACGAATTGTTCCAACAGCCTGCCGTTTGTATTTGTTGTAATCCTATAAAGCAACCTTTCTGACATCCCATATCCCTCTTCTGGAGTACCCTCCAGGTCTTCTTCATGACCTGCTTCTGTATGAGCTATGATGTCCTCCCATTGTTGATCTTGTCGTTGTTCCTCACTAATTCTCTGGTGATCAAACCAAGGAGTGAATAGCTCTGGCTCATTGATCCTCACCCATCCCTTCAAAAGATTTCCTGATTGACCCCAAATAATTGATCTCATCTCGTTCCCATACTGTCTTGTCTCCCCCTTGAAGCTTTATACGCGACAGCGCATCTACGTTTGAGTTCTTATGAGCAGGTCGATGTACTGCCTGAAATTGATGATCCTGAAGAAGAACTGACCATCTTGCTAATCTAGACGATGGATCTTCAAGCGACATCAGCCAACGTAATGGCCTATGATCCGTCACTAATGTGAATTTCCTTCCAAATAAATATGGTCGGTATGTACGAATGGCATGTACTACAGCCAACAACTCTTTCTCAATGGTTGAATATTTCTGCTCAGCTTTTGCCAATTGTCTGCTATTATATGCAATTGGAAACTGTCCATTGTTGACTTGTGCTAACACACTACCAATGCCATCTCTGAAGGAGTTTGGCCCTCCGCGCCACCAAGCACTCCAGCTCCCTCTGTCCAAGCCCCTGTTCCCCTTGTGTCACCTTCTCCAACCCAGCGCCAACCTGACAGTCACCCTGCTCCCACTCCCAGTAAAAGAGAAAGAATCCTAATTCCCAACCACCGTAAACCCTTACGGAAATTTCCTATAGGAACCATATAGACTTTCCTATAGGTTTTTGAAACACGAAAAACCTATAGGATCCTAATAGGGTCTTATAGGTCTCCTGAACTTTAGGATTCAGGGAGGATATTTTGGGTTTCGAAACCCAGGCATTACGACGGAAAAGGCAACAGAAGTTAATATTGGCGCAGCATTTCGGTCTAAATAAAAAACCCATTAGGGGGTTTTCCATGGTAGGTACACATGCATTATCATTACCAGTACGGCGAGGGTCTGCATAATTTATGGCCACGCCCGACATGTGTCGCTGGATTGCACGTCTACTTCCTTCGATAGGAAGAATTAGTATTCTTCTCACGACTAAGGAAATAGAAGACAGAACCTGCGAACACGTCTTTTTTTATTACTGAATTTCCATTTGAATAGGTTCTTTTAAGTTTCGTACGTGTTTTTCAAAAGGAATGAGGGCATATTTCTTCACGGAACTCCATGGCTATATTTGGAAGATAGTGATGACAAATAAGGAACTGTCGAAGATTATTGATTGCTACAATGAGACAAGGACATTTGGGGACGTACAAAACTCTCTTGTGAGAGATGATTCCTTGGGTAAGGGGAGGGCACTTTTGTGCCCTTTGAGAAATGTGAGAACCCAATACCTCCATCTAGTGGCCTAGAGGAGAACTTCAAACGGAACCCTTTAGGCCTAAAGGGTTCCGTATAAGTCCTATAAGGACTTATACGGAACGGAGTCCTATAGGCACTATAGGTAACCCAATAGGCCCTATAGCGGACCCTACAGGTCCTATAGGGAGCCCTATAGGTTTTAAAGGGAACCCTTCGGGTCCTATACAGAACCATTTGGGTCTTGTTGGGAACCTATAGGCCTTATGGGGAACTCTATTGGTTCTATATGGAACCCTATAGGTTTTAAAGGGAACTCTTTAGGTCCCAAACTGAACTCTATGTGGTATATAGGATCCTATAGGATTCCTTTAGGTTCCTATAGGATTCCTTTAGGTTCCTGTAGGATTCCTATATATATTCCTAAAGGAATATATTGGAATCCCATAAGACATTTTCGTAAAGGAACCACCCCAGCCACCAAACCCCAAACCCCCTCTCCCCCACCTGAACCCACAAATGAGATACATAACCATAAGTTCCTCCCAATTCTCTTAGATGTATCCACTATGTACTCCCACGCCTTGAGTGAGTGCGGTTGGGACCTGAAAGCGGCTAGCAGCCGCATTATTCATGTGTAAACTGAAGTTTTTCTCTTCAGCCAATGATGAAAGTCTCCCCAGCGTGTGCCGCCACGAACCTCCACATTAATATTAATGGTGATGCTCCAACAACTCGTGAGGTTCGAAAAAGGCGTTCAAAGACTTTCAAGTATTGCGAGTGCGGAGTAAGACACAAGACAGGGACGAAGTCCTGCGTTAATCAAGCCAAGTACAAGTCCCGTTGTCCTTGTCTACGGTCTAGCAGATACTGCTCGTCCTCATGCAGATGTGTTGATTGTGGCAACAAGAGTGCACACCTGTCGCAGAAGAATCAAGACAACGAAACACCTTCGTCAAAGAAACATTTTTCTTCTAAGGAGGGTAGGACGCTTCTCGGGAACCCGTTTTCAGTGATAAATTGGATCTGGCTAGCAGCATGTATAATTGCAGTGATGAAAATGTATCGCCGGGGAAGAACAATGTGGACAGATGCAGTGATGAAGAAAATAGTTCATCTTTACCTCAGTGGTTTGAAAACGAATGGAGAAGCGGCGTCCACTTCTAGGGATTGTGTGATTCTCATGGAAGTATTACACGCTATTAAGAAAGTAATAAAGGATATTCTTGAGTAATGGACTTTGTGGAAAAAAGATTATCCTGGGCCGGGATGACAAAAAAATAACTTGAAGAGGAATAACAACCTTAACTAGGAGACTGAAGGTAAAGAGACTGCCTAACGGATGTCTCACTGATTAGCATACCCAGGAAAAATTTATTTAAAGTTCTGACTCTCAATTAAAAAAAATTAGTTAATTCAAAGCGCTTGCATGGGTAAAGAATTAAATAAAATTTCAGAATTTAAATCAATTTTCATGATAGTGCATAATTCCAAAGGGTGTCCTCAGGAAAACATGATTAAGGATAGATTTTTGAGCAGAGCACTATCTGATAATGCAGCTTTATTTCACAGAAAATGCATTATAAATCCGATAAATGAAGCAGCAACATCAAATAGTGCTCTGTCAAAAATCCTCCCAAATAGTTATTTTTTGTTTAAACCTCAGCTTGTTCAATTGTTTTAATTATGTTAGGTTAAATGCTATTAACTGTTTCCAAATGGAATTAATATCTTTTTATTACCATATCTTCAATATAGTCGGAAATATTAATCCTAAAAAAAACATCATTCCAATTACAGAACAGTCATAACCTAACTTAACCAAACCTTACTTAATCTAACCTAACCTTACATGACCTAACCTAACCTTTCTAAACCTAATTTTACTTAACCGAACTTTACTTAACCTAACCTAACCTAACTTTACTTAACCTAACTTAACCTAACTTTACTTGACCTAACCTAACCTAACCTAACCTTACTTGACCTAACCTTACTTGACCTAACCTTACTTGACCTAACCTTACTTGACCTAACCTTGAAGTTAAATTGAGCAAAATAATTTCAGTAAAATTGAAACTAACTTGATTCTTGCATAGGACACCCTTTCAAATAATATTCATTCCATTCGGTTTAAGGGCCAAAATCATATTATTTTAGGCGAACTCTTTTTTTCACATGGAAATTATGATGTTGGGGTTCAAATTTAGGGGTCAATTTTTCTATATCCCGCAGGAGGTTATCTGGATTAACGGGAACATTGATAGGCTATACTAGCTAAATCCAGAGAACCGTTCGAAGACAGTTATTCAAATACACAGGTGTGTCTTTGAACCGATAACCTCAGATGACCTCTGCAAGTACAGGATCCCGCCTTAAATCCGTTTACAGGGCTTTCCATCGCGTTTCTCATGTATTCGGCCCTATTTCTCAGTTTCTCTTTGGCATTCATTCACATCACCTGGGCGACTGGTTTTTACCTGTGAACCCTAACCTACAAAAATGTTCCCATCACGAAGAATGACTCTTCCGCATACAATTGTTAGAGAAGTGCAAAGCAGATGCATGGCGTTTCCTTGTGACATCAAAGAAATCTGTCCTGAGAACTTGGTCGGATTATGCGAAAATCTTGGAAAATCTGTGGGCAGTAATGCCATCTTTGCCTACGCATCTCTTCTCGGCCTGATAGCTGGACTCGTCTCAGCTGACACTCATGTGGAATACATGGAGTGGTAAGTACCTTTTCTTTATTCTTTCGTTTCCGGAAGAACGAGTTAGAAAATTCGGGAAAATTGATAAGTCGACGTATATGTGAGTTGTTCTGAAAGTGCGGTGAAAGTTATGTTTGTCAAAATACCAAAAACTGATTTTCTCTATAGGGTTTTATAAGTTCCAGTGAATTTTGTATTATTTTTTGCCTAATGTGAGTGACCAAAATTTGCAAAAACGCGAAGGCCGCCTTTTAAGGGGGAAGAGGTGCTTGAGAAATTTTGTCTGAGCGCCATGAAAGGCTTTGATTCGACTTTAATTTTCAGTTGGCTGGTCTTAGTGATAGACTCCTGTTTCATCACTAGTTATGATATTACAGACACGTTTTTGCGCTTTAGGTAGAATTTTAGAAGCAGCATTTTTACAAAAATTCACTCACGTCTGGTTCTCTCTGTCAGACACGTTTTTTGGGCAACTTTTTCTCTAGCTTTCAAATGTTTGTTCAGAACTTTTTTTTTATATGCTGGCACTTTAAAGCCAACTATGTCTTCCGGTGCAAGGTAGGTATTTATCATTATTTTTGAGTCATTTTCAATTAGACGATTGAGTTTCTCCCCATTTGCGTCCGTAACAGTTTTTTTTTCGATGCCTTTCACCAGGGACATTTCCAAGATCAGTGTGACAACACAAGAATCGCAAAAAGCAGTCATACACAAACTCTTTAGATGTTGGTCTATTGTGAAAGGTTTCACAAGCCTTTCATGCCACTCAGAAACATTTCTTGGAGCTTGAAACTCTAGGAACGATAGCATGAAAATCACAGTGACACAACCGCAACTCAAAAGGTGGGAGAGGGCTCATGTTTTTGCAAATCGTTTTCATTCTATTTCATTTCATTGGCAAATTTTGAAATTATGGAGTGAAGTGGGAAAAGATTTTGAAAAGTGATAAAAGATGAGCAAATTTGATAGGTACTGTGCAGACCAACGAGAATAGCGTACTGTGACATTTTCAGAAGGTAAAATTCAACAGTATGGAATACGGACGGGAGAGTAAGGCAGAGAGGATAGTAGCATTGACTAAACTGAAAGAAAACATTACGCAAGAGACAACCGCGTGGTAGCATGGAGGAGTATGGTCGAGTTGGGAGAGGTGAGAGCTGAAATGAGGATAGCAGTAGGTAGCATAGAGTAGCATGATGCACACGCGTGAGAAGAGAGTTAAGGCAATAGCAGCGGATAGCATGGAGTAGCATGGTGTAAAGCCTTGAAGAGAGGGTTCAGAGGAAAGTAGCAATGGGTAGCATGGAGTAGCATGGTTCAGACACGGTAGAAGAAGGTACAAAGGAGAGTAGCAATGGGTAGCATGGAGTAGCATGGTGCAGACACGGTAGAAGAAATTACAAAAGATGGTAGCAATGGGTAGCATGGGGTAGCATGGTGCAGACACGGTAGATGAAAGTACAGAAGATGGTAGCAATGCGTAGCATGGGGTCGTATGGTATATACAAGAGAGGAGCTAGATATAATATATTTCGCCGAAAGCAAATGGAGCCTCTACCCTTTAACGATAGAACTTATCAAATCATCATTAACTCAGTTCTTTGACGGCTCTCGCACTTGACTGTACAGTAGAAAATAATCAGAACCCCCTCCCCCCATCCCATTTATCCGGCACTGCATGCATGCGACGGCCCTCCTCTCTGTCTACACCACTGCTCCGATGACGCCATGATAAACGGGGGGAAAAAAAAACTTTTTAGCGGAAAAAAAAATACTTTTTAGCCCCCATGTTCATTCTCGTCTTGCTTGATTTCAGCATCGAAGTACCTGAGTGCGAAAAAAAATAAACACTCGGCCCTTTAACTTCGCATTGACTTCGACATTTTGTGGACCCTCCATCACCCACCTATCCCTTAGGACAGGTGAAGCAGCCATCCCACCTCCATCTGGACATGCCACTGATTCCCAGTCATAACTTTTTAGCTCCGCTCGACTCGTCAGGTGATTCTTGCGAAATGCGAGACTAGCGTAGAACAGGGTACAGGGTGAGTCAAAAGTCACTGAACGACTTTTAACAGCTATAACTCGGCAAGTAAGGTATCAATTTGCAAACAGTATTTTGCACAGGAAAGAGCGTCCGCTAATTAACCAATATGCAACGTTGAAAAAAAATCTGATTTATTTGGCGTAAAAATGGCTGTAATTGTCATGTACTTCAAGGATTTCTTTTTCTTTCCCTGTTATGACCCCTTTCATCCCTTTCACCCTTTTCGTCCTCGCCATGGGGCATGCACCCAGCCCCCTCACCTTGGGCCAGAGGACTACTTTCTCCGGCCAGCTTTGCCCTTAAATAGTGGGGGTCTCCCGATATTCGAGGCAGTCGCGGAGCATTCCCTGGGCATCCGCTGATATTCGCTGATTCCAGGTGCCATTCTCGCCTGCCAATTCTCCACTTGGGGGCGGGATGATGAGATGCACCCAATCTTATTGATCCGAAGTATGACTGTACAACGTGTTTCGATGACACCATCAATTCCGTGACATGAACGCTGGCTTATGGACAAACCAAGTTAACGCCCTTTTTCTTGCTTCACACACCTGCCGTGGAGCGAGCTACGTACGTGCGTGAGATTACATACCAAGCTGTCTTACGCTTTCCAATCCAGCGATATCCCAGGGCCTATGGGGCCTACCATTGTCGAGTCGTTGGAAACAAGCTGTCTAGCAGTCTTTTTTTTATCATTCACTTCTGCATTTCCAACCAGGCTAGTTTCACGTCCACCTCGTTGCGACAACATGTACGTGAAATTGCATAAGGTATTGCATAAAAGCCCATAGACAAGAGCTATCGCAAGCGGAAAAACAGCAAATACGAACGTCATTCTGGTTTAGAACATTTATCATCGAAGAAAAGAGACTTGGAAGCGAGACTCTGACTAATGGAAGTTGCTTTGAATCGTCCGCGTCGCAGGCAGGTGTTTCACGCATGCACCTGAGGGCCCCAAATGACAAGGGCAAGGAGCCACTATGGATCCTGGCTGGAAACACCTCGTGCACGCGTGTCTGTCTGTCTGTCTCCCTCTCCTAGTCGATTTTGTTGTCCCCGAAATTTCTCCCTCTACTTGCGCACCGTCTAGATGGATTTTTGACGAATTAGCAGCCTGTGAACCGTAACCTTAAGCACTCCGCCGCTCTTTCGAGGCATCAGCAAGGTACGAGTCAACAAACACCTGCAGCCAATAGCTGCCCAATACCGACGAAACTTATAAGTTGCAAAACGGCAAACTTTGGTGCACACGATGCGACGAAATTCATGTGGATCTCAGGATTTCTATTTAAAAAAAAATTGGAAGCGCCATCGTTTTCTGTGGGACAAAGATAGCCTCGCATGTGACCAAGAATTATAAGATAGGGTAAAACGGCAAAACTCGAACACCTTCATCAAGGTGAGGGTTAAGTCGAACGCACGGAACTATTCTTTTAATTTCGTCTTTCTAGGCACCCTGTGCGGCACATCTCATGCTCTTTTTTTTTTACCTCTTTGTATGACAGATAAAACCAAGAAAGGTTCCGGGCGATCATGCAGTTCCATGACCGAGACAATGGAGATAATTCCAGTGCCGAAAATTGTGTGCCTTGTACCTGTAATTAGGTTCAGGTTATGGAGTAGGTACCTTGAATTTATTTTATTCTCATGGTGTGCATCACGTATGTTGCCCAATTGCCTTCTCTAGAAATTATAATAGTTGTAGATATATTTTATAGCATTCGGCGTCGAATTCCTTCCAAGATGCGAAAGCTCGCGGCCGTTAGACTCTAACCGCACCTAAGCTCGCGTTGCTACGATACCCGAACGTTGGTGGTCGAGTTATAGAGGATAGAGAATGCCTGCTAAATTCGACCATCAAACGCTTTCACCCTTTGCTTAGTGGCGAGAAAATGTTTCTAAGAACCAGTAATAATGTGTTCCTTTCATGAACATACATTTTGTAATTAGTGCACATTTAGAAACAGTAAATTTTATGTCTGGAACAAAAGCAGCCTTAAAAGAGGTCAAAGAATCGAGAACAAAGCCACCTTCAGGCAAAAAAGCCACAAAAAGAGGTTGCCAGTCCCAGTACACGCATGAAGCCGTACGTCAAGCTGCAGAAGCAGTCCGAGGAGACATGGGACATATAACGGTAAGTGCGAGATTTGACGTGCCAACATCAACTGGTCATGTAAATGGATAAGTCACACGCTTCTAGAGTGGCAGAAAGTCCTTCTCCATAAGAAGGAAGTACACTTGCTCAAATGTTACTTTCTATCCATGGCTGCCAGAGGGTGAGATTTTTCTGTCCTCTGGTTGGTTTACCATGAATTTGGGTTGGGAAAAGAGAGTATAGCCTAAAATAAAATTGCTGGAATTACACCATTTCAGTCCCTGTGACCTCTTTTGGAATTTGTATTTCAAGACTGAAAGGGTCAAGCAAGGCCAGCAAGCTCTGTAATTTTTCCCCCTTGTCTCTTCCCCTCCCAATCGATCGTGTTGAAGTTAGTCTGATTCACTTTAAAAATCATTTACGTCGAAAAGTTTCCATCCTAAGCATGGATATTGAAAAAATGATTTTAATTTAAAATTTTAAAAACATTTTTGAATGTACAAGAAAATGAAACCTTTCAAGAAAAAGAATTTCAATGGTGCGTACAGATCATGTGTATCACTCAGATCTAGAAAACATTAACATTTGTGCGGCATCCATCGTGATCTTTCCTAGAATAATGAATTTTGAGGTTTTTTCCTTCACGTTTCTGGGTTTTTATTACGAGCCAAAGTATGAAGATTAACAGGATCCAAGGGCAGAAGTACAAAAGGCAATTATGAAGTAGCCTATTTATACGAGGTAGAGTTGAATTCAAGACACACGAGTGTTCGGGTCTAGCCGTGCCCCGTTCGACTGACAGCCTAGTCCAACTTACTTCTTCCGCAATATCTCGGTTGTAAGATTTTAGGGGCGTTTCATTCTTGCAGCATTGCAAGCTGCAGAAAAATACGAAACAACGAGATATCATACAAACTGGTGGTCCTCAAGGGAGGTGAAAGTTACCCCTATTATCGCCTCGCAATCCATGCCGAAACCTGTTCGAGTTTTACCCTACTCGATGAGCGATCGACATCGGAAGGCAACGAGGTGCTAATATGAGGATTAAGTTTTTATCAGTGCCCCTGTCCGAGTCATACTATTACACACTCTTATATAATTTACTGGTGGACCATTCCGCTGCACGAGTGCCAGTGATTTGTGCTCGACAGCCTCAAAATTCAACGAAATTTGGCAAGCATTCATCATGTGAAGGGGCAAGCAGCTGATACCAATGCTCAAATGCATCAATGAGAACACTAAGGATCATAAAATGAAAAGCAAGTATATTCCAGATATATCATTCATCAGACAGCCTCTCATACAGAATTCTTCATTTTAGGATACATCACATATATGATTTATTCAGACATAATCAGTTATCAAAGCCACGATAAGAATAATGGAATGAGAGTCCCTTTGGCAAACACAGTTCCCTGGAAGTCCAGGAGCTTGATATATAGGCTCATGTGGCTCGGACACCAAGCTTTTCAAGGACACGAGGCCCCTTCTCCATGTACTCTTCTCTAGACATCCAAAAGGTCTCCTTGTCTTTCATGACTTCAGCCAAGACAGCTCCTCCAATAAAAACCATGTCCTTGCGCCTTGGTGGGTCCTCAATCCGTATCTTAAATTTCTGAAGAATCAGGCAGAAAATAAAGGAATGAGAAGTAATTCATCATATTGTAACTTATATTTTATAAATAAAACGTAACAATGAAAGTATTTTTAAAATTCCTGAATCAGTTTCATAGTGTCTCAATAAAAAGGGAGTCACTATTTTTTTTAATTATCATCTCCATCAGGTACCATGCAAGGCTCATGCTTTCCTGCATATGACATTTCAGATGAATAAGCAAAAGCAAGATTTCTGCAATTTCTGTGAAAGACAGGTTCTTGTCCTCCCTAAACTTCAAAATTTTCTTCCAATGATGAATGCTGTGATTCATGGTGACAAAAACTGTATGAATGGCCTGTTTCTGTAAGCCCTACACCTACAGAAAATGATAAATATAAAAAATGCAGCCTGAACACCAAGTAACTGATCTTGATGAAGCTTAGCAAAACCTCAAGCATATGTAGTTGGATGACTCTGAATGTAAGCAACACACTTGAAAGGCAGATGAGCACTCAGTCATATTCAACAAATTATCTTCTCAAATCATACATGGAATGAAATTTCAGTCACCTGTCACCTTTCAGTATGCTGAGAGAATGGCAAAAAAAAATATTGAGCTGGGAACTCAATTCACACCCCAGACATGTAGGAAAATGCTGCAATATCTATTCTCAATTCTCCAAGGACTAGATATTAAATTTGCCTCCAAGCACTACACTTTCACAAGAGAGTATTTGTGGAGAAACCTGTCACCCAACTATTCTGAATACTTGACTATGGGGTGAAATTATACTGCCCTCCAAAAGTCCTACAACACTTTCATGATCAAAATTCTCAGCACCTATGGCATCTTCTGCAAAAAATGTATTTCCTCCAGTAGCTTAATCTTTCGGCCAAGTGCCCACTTGTATCATGATTTGTACCACATTTTTTCCAAATGTGCCTCAGAATCCATCTGGTTGGCGTTTTTCGCATGGAACAATTAAAATGCATCCCCATACCAATTGTTGCTAAGCCAACTTTTCTTACACTCCATGTGGGAATGTTTTCTCTGTGCACCTTAAGGAAGAGTCCTGTCATACCTGTAATGCTCTAAAACACTCAGCAAAATTTTCATGATACAAATCTCTACACCTACAGTAACAAGAGAGAAAAAATATTTCATCTTATAACTTATTCTCTTAGTTGCACAAAAGCACCCACTAACAAGGTTTGAGCTTAAATATTCTCAAAATTGGCCTCAAAAGAAATATGGTCCAGAGAACAAGTTAAACAATGACATTTTCAGTGAACACCATTCTAGGATGTATCTGATTATTTCTATTTGTCAAAGGTGCAATTTTCCTTTCTATGAAAAGGTTTAACAAAACTACTGGAGGACTGTATATTGCAACATTCAAATTCTACCTGAAGGCAAAAACCCATTTCAATTAACCTTCTGTCAGTAATTGTGGGATACACCATGGTCCCAGTCCCCCCTAGTCCAGAGACCCCTTTCTCTTCATTAGTTTCAACAGCTGATATATTAGCCAATAGTCAACAAATCACCACTATTCCTCTGAATGCACTTTAGCATCACACTAAAATAATTATGAGTTGATACTCATGGATATGGCCAAAATAAAGCACTGCAGTTGAATGACTATTAGAAACTGCTGGATCATCATTAGCATAGGGTAGAGTAACTGTTTCCTATCACTCACTGAAAGTTTTTCTGTATCTCCTTTGAGGACCCTCTCTAGATAGAGCTGTCGGATTTCTCGCTCAAGTCGACTTGGTAGACCTGGGTACATGGTTGATCCTCCAGAGAGGACAATGTGCTTGTAGAGGTCAGGACGTATATCAATGTCTGCAGCTTGGATTGTGTTGAACGTCAACTCTGCAATCCCTTGCCCTTCAACATTGATGAGATGGGGCTGATACAGGGCTTCAGGAGCTTCAAATCTCTCCCCCCCCACTTTGATCACTCGACCATCTGGCAGCTGCACAAGAAAAGGGAACTTTCTCCATCAGCATAAACCCATGAAGGAATGTAAGGAAAAAGCCTTCATCAAATTACATGACTCAGTTCTTCTTAGAGGATTTTGTTTCCCTTCAACGAATGCTCTCAGGCACAAATGGTGATCATCATAGTCTTTAAATCACAGGGGTAATCAAATTCATGAATTGACTGATGGAAGACACTCACAGTATAAGGCTCAACCAACACAGTGGTTTCAAGAGCAAGTTTTTGCTCCTGTTCAATGTTGTACCCAATATAGCAGAGCTTTTCCTTCATCATGCGAACAGTCTCAAAGTCTGCTGTGTGATTGAAGGCATAACCTCTCAAGAGCAGAAGCTGTCACAGGGAATAAAAAAGGAATCCATCATTAAGTGGCAAAGAGTTATTACAAGGGTGGGCTGACAAGTATTGAGCCTACCTATGGAGACACTTGTGAGAAGTGTAAAAAACATATGACATGCCTTGTACCTTATTTGCAATTCCTGCTAAATCTGTCTTTGAAATTCAATTCAGTTCTCTGCCACCAGGGGATTAAGTGAGTCAACATGACGACGCAAGAGCAATGACTGGAAGAACATGCTGTCATCTGGTACCTGTTCCGAAAGGGCTTATCGGGGAAACCAATTCACAAGGACATGGTGCAAACTCTGCGGGATGATGCACCATCATACTGGACAGTCAAGCGGTGGGTAGCTTAATTCAAACGTGGCCACACAAGCATCACGATGAGCCACGCACAGGACTGCCAGTGACTGTGACCACTCACAAAAACATCAGGTTGGTGCATGATCTGATTCTCACAGATTGGCAAAGGACCACTGCAAGCATCGCTGAGGATTTGGGCATATCCAAGGAAGGAGGACAGAACATTATCCATAACGAACTGCTCATGCACCGAACTCCGGACCAGAAACAACAGAGTGTGTTGTCGTCAGAGCAACATTTGCAGCATTTCCGATCTGACAGAGGACTCTCTGTCGTTTCTGGTCAAGAGTGAGATTTCTGGGAACCCAGCGAGTGCTGAGCTTTCTCATGAGCAGTTCGTTATGGATAATGTTCTGTCCTCTTTCCTTGGATATGCCTAAATCCTCAGCGATGCTTGCAGTGGTCCTTTGCCAATCTGTGAGAATCAGATCATGCACCAACCTGATGTTTTTGTGAGTGGTCACAGTCACTGGCAGTCCTATGCGTGGCTCATCGTGATGCTCGTGTGGCCACGTTTGAATTAAGCTACCCACCGCTTGACTGTCAAGTATGATGGTGCATCATCCCTCAGAGTTTGCACCATGTCCTCGTGAATTGGTTTCCCCGATAAGCCCTTTCGGAACAGGTACCAGATGACAGCACGTTCTTCCAGTCATTGCTCTTGCGTCATCATGTTGACTCACTTAATCCCCTGGTGGCAGAGAACAGAACTGAATTTCAAAGACAGATTTAGCAGGAATTACAAATAAGGTACAAGGCATGTTATGTTTTTTTATACTTCTCACAAGTCTCTCCTTCATAGGTAGGCTCACTATTTGTCAGCCAACCCTCGTATAATAATTATTAAAGGTCATCAGCCTAAAGTAAACAGAAGAAAAAAAACAAACTGGGATTTCAATTTATGAATATTCAAAAGTAACATTTTTGGTAAATTGAGTCATGCAAGCATCACCAGTAAACTTCAACAATATCTCCCATCCATGATCATTAAGTTTTCAAGCATATATCAACAACTGTAGTAGTGAATGCATCCATGGAAGATTGAGGTTATCTCAACAAAGAGGTCGTACAGATCAGAGATCATGAGCTTTGAAGATAACCAAAGGCATTCATAGCCACTTTTCCTTTGGAACATATTACCCTTTAGAGACTTACATGCCAACAACATTTTTCAAAGGGGATAAATAAAAGTTAATCCTTTAACGGGTAAGTTTCAAGATGCAAATGGAAGGGCAGCCCAAGAATTTATTGGGGATATCAGAGAAGGGATTAAAGGTGGCAATAACAACTCTAGGTAAATGGATTACTATGACAGTAGGTTATGCTCATTTCCAATTATATAACAGCTTCCTCTTTCCAAAAGCCATACTGGCTTTTGTATAAAGTCTTTCAGACAGGGCATCATTACACATCTCCTCTGGCCCATATCAAACCTTGCACACAATTGACTTTTTCTTTTAAGATCCCTGAAGAATATTAATATCACAGGTTCACTTTGTAACTTGATAGCCTCTAGAGACTCTTGGAGTTTATTTAAGCTCCTGTTCAACATTTCACATAGGCCTGACAAGTAGTGAACAAAGACTTCATGGAAATAAAAAGTTGGATGCAGCTAGGAGCCAAATGCCTTGCAGGCATAGAATTATTGGGTTAGTGCAAAAACCAAAATCCTAGCATGTTCATACTTCATAAGGCTCAATGATTTTTCAGTGCCCCACCTTGTTCCACCAGAAATGTATGCATCACATACTTATCCTGCCCTTGTGGAGACTTGATCACTTCTAACATGATTCAAATGTGCAACGCACATCAGGATGTAACTAGACCATAGCCAGGAAACAACTGACTAGGCACATGAATAAAGATGGCCAAAATGAAGAAAATAAAACCAGTCTTTTTTCAGCTTGGTAAGTCTTCAGTGACCTAAACTTTTCGATCTTCACACACTTCTATGAATGAATCCTTCTATATATGGTTGCATCCGCTCAACTGTTTTTTTTGACAAAATGTCCATTCATCAACATGAGTTTTGATGATTTGATACCAACCCAAATATATATCCCAGCAAAACAAACTAAATCAATTCCTTGTTTTCTTTACAAGTTGGTTCTCAGTTGATTCCACTCATTGAACTCTTCAGTTCTAACATATTGACTTAGGATCTTCTGGATGGTTTTCATGTCCCTACCTTCTCTCTCTCTTTCCCCCCCCCCCACTCTGTTCTCTTGTTTTGTTTTTTTTTTAATATTAATTCTAACTCACAGTCTCTGGGCAAGATCTGTGCAGCAGACAGGGATGGGACAGTACAGGTGGGGTGCATGCAACAGACATGCTGGTATTTGAGCCTTTGCATTAGCCATAATTATTAATAGCTGGATAAGGTCATCAAATCTCAAAAGTCAAAACGAAATCCTGCTTTCCTAAATATTTTCTCCTACTTTTATCACTGTTGCCAGATATTGTGATCCAGTCTAGTTAAACCACAATCTCAGCAGCTACCAAATCACATCATCCTGTTAACTGGGTACGATGAGTATACTCATCAAGGCCATCCTCCAACAAGGTTCAAATGAACATACTTGTCATGGGATTAGAAGGTATGGGTTCTACGAGTTCTGAGAGTCCTAAAACCCTAATACCTTGAGGTATTCTGAGACCTAAAAGTTCTTATAAAAAAAAAAAGAAAGGATAGTGCAATTTGGTTCATGAATAAAATCAAATGAATAAAATCAAATAAAGACATTAGTCTTAATGTATACCTTGATGAGGTATCTGGTGATATCCCGACCAGCAATGTCCAATCTTCTTGTCAGGTGAGGCATGGCAAAACCTTCATATACAGGGCAAATATGTGTCACACCATCTCCAGAATCCACAACTACACCAGTCAGTAGTCCTTGGGCATAAAGTGTCAGCACTGCTTGGATGGCTATATACACCCCTGAAAACTGGTACTTCTCAAACATCACCTAGGAAAGCAAGGGAGGTAATTCCTTAGAAAATGATCCAGGCACCTAGAACAGGGCTATTAAAAATGCTTACCTCAACCATGCGCTCCCGGTTGCGAGTAGGGTTCATAGGAGGCTCGGTAAGCATTATTTTGCACTCTCTTGGATCAATATTCATCTTCTCAGGTCCAAATGTGTAATCCCACAGATGTTGCATGTCATCCCAATTCCTGTAAATTTTTTTGGAAATATCATGATGTGATGATAAAAGAAGGCTATATGCCAAGAAAAAATAAGCAATTGCTACCTGACAATCCCATTTTCCATGGGGTAATTGATTTCTAGCATGGAACGCAACTGACTTGCTTCATCTCCAACCATCAAATCCTGGACAAAGAGCTTCATATCAACTTCCTGATCTAATATTACAATAATGTTTGGATGTCTCATATGAAAATAAGGTACACATGACCTTTAGCTACTATAAAGACAATGACTGATAAGTACTCCTTCCAGATGCAAAAACAATCATATAGACAGGAAAAGTTGTATGGTCAAGTCTCAGTAAGGCAATCCAGGACTCACAAACATTGGCTCATGAATGAAGGATATCAGATGTACCAATTTCTTGTATATCATAATATCAATACTGATGCAGGTACTGGCACTGGCACTGAATAAACTATAGTAAATCTACATAATAGTAAATTCTAGACTGTGGGAGAGATGGAGGGGGGAGGGGAAAGCAATGCATGCTCTGATTTATGGCTACCAAACAGAACAAAGGCAAATGCCACAGAGTTGGTCAAAATATAACTTACTGATACAGACTTCTGTAGATCCTGCAGGCAATATCAAATGAAGTCAAGGGGTCATTCAACTTTCAATTTATTAATGAAATGGCACCAATTTAAGAAGCACTTAAACAGCATTAAAGCCCCCCAAAATTGAAAAAATTGGGCTTAAGAGGTCACAGAAGGCCAACACTTAATTCTGGATTATTTCATGTCTCTTTTGCATAAGGTCATATTACTTTGTTTCTGCATAGGTGTAAAAGTCTGGTTTTAAGACAAGAAAAGATTCAAAATCAGAAGAGACATTGCAGTGTTCAACTTCTTTCACCAGCTGGTGTCTGCTCTATACACAGATTAAAGGTAGAAATGAGATCTTGTTACTGATTTGACAAGGATTGATGTATTCTAGCTGCCTGAACAATATCCCTACCCTATCAATAAAAATTTGTTCCAAAAACAAACTAACCATTCATTAAAGCCAATGGGTTGCACTGAAAAATCAAAATGGATCATTCCGCATCAATTCATTAAAAAAAACTGACCTGAGCCCCCCTAACTTTCAAGAAATTAGGTACATTCACAGGGTCCATTGAGAAACTAAGGCCTAGTTATACTCCTGCTGCAAAGTGTGCAAAGTACTGGAAAAAGCATATAGCAGCAGTCCATTAATGAACAGCAATACTGCCAGCAAGAATTCCAGTGCTATTGCCTAACATCATCATTCAAGTCAGAAGTTATATTGGTTTCTGTATTTTCCCCCCAAATTTGGCATTGCAAGTCAAGTCCAGGCTTCAGTCAAATCAAGTGAGCTCTGACTTTTAATTATTTCTTAGATTAATCTGGATGGCATAACCCTTTAAGTGCTATGGTCACATCCAGCCACTACAAATCTCCTAGAACTATAGTCACATATACACATCTTGAAATTCCTGGCAAGTATGAGGTAACATCAATGAAAACAGCTGCTCAGTAAACTCAGTTAACAATCATTCTGTTTTCCATTACTACAAGCTGCATTTTCCCAAAAGTATTCAGTAGAAGGCCTGCAGTTTCACAGGAGAGCATACAGCACCTAAAGGGTTAAAATGGGTTCCATTCCATCACAAGCAAGCAGCATTGTTGTGAAAGGATATGCTGATTTTTGAGGAAGGAAATAAAAGAGAGAAAAGGAAGAAATGTGATTAAGACAAGAAGGTAAAGGAGTCGGATGAGAGAGGGTACACTTTCTTTGTTAACCTCAAACCAAGAAAATTCCTACAGATTTTAACTGCAGCAAAAAATAGTTCTGATAGCTTAAGCATCACTGGCTCTTGTTCTCATTTTTAGCCCACCTTTGTTTAATTTAATCATGATTCATTCATTTACCTAACGTGGTGCATATGCACAATTGCCCGATTACTTTTCCCTATTTAGCAGAACATGTGTAATACGAAACAATGCTTTTAAAAGGGGGCTTCCTGAAAAACTAGTTCGAATTCAAATTTTTAAAGGAAAAGGAACCCCCTTTTTCCCATTTGAAGTGACTAGGATCTAATTTTCACTTCAAAGTTTAGCAGGTAATTTTACCCCACCCTCACCTCACAGGTGAATTGAAAATTGCCAAAAAGTGCCTATTTCTGGTTCAGTGGTTATAGTTTAGGAACTCATCTGTATTGTTTTACTTAGCCCTAGAAGTGGCAACAGCCGATCAATCAAAAGTTCACCCATCACAGGGTTTAACCTCGCCACTTCTAGGGTTAACAACAAGAGATAGTGTTGGTGTGATTTTTAAGCAAATTTAATACCTTTATGCAATTTATTTTCCTTGGAGTTTTAATGAAGGTAATGGGCAAAGGTCAAAAGTCAGATGAGATCTTTGATTCTAGAAAAGCTTACAAAAAATTAGGGCAATACACAAATTACATAATATGTTTAATTATCACAATGCACCCTGTGAAGCATGAGCATCATGAAGTTACTAAATGGGTCAGTTCAATCAGTATAAAATTACATATGCTAATATACACTAGTGGCCAAAATTGTGGAAACACTTGAGAAAAGCCAAATTATCTACATAAGAAAAATCTTATTATTATTAGGATCTCATTGCAAAATCAATTTGATTGCAGTCACTGATAATGAAGCGACATATTTTATGGTAATCAAAATATAAGAAATGAGCCTACAATGCAAAGTATTTAAGAAAAAAAAATATTAGTGCGGGATGAGAAAAGAAAGCTATATAAATTGTTATAAAGATTCTCATAGAATCACTTTTTTTATAGTAGCAGGCACTATTCAATACAATAACTTATTCATTTAAACTATGCTCTATTTAAATTGTGCTCAATAAATGATGCACTTAGGAATTTAAAGCATTACCTATTAACCACAAATAATAAATTTCTTCTTAAATATTTACCTATAGCAAGAGTTTCGGAATATCTTGAATTACATGCCAAACCACACATTGTAACCATTTTTCAGCAGATAAAAATCAAAATATTGTTCTTGCTGTGATAAATCTAACAAGAATCACAATATTTTTAATGCATGGAATACTGCAATATTTTGCCAATCATATCCACAATATTGGCCTCTAGTATAATGGCTTCAATACATGCTTATTGGCTATTAAAGTTTGTTGACATTTGTTATTTCATTGTAGTGTCTGCTACTACTAAAAATCCATAACTGTATGAAAATCTTTGATATAACTATTTATATAGCATTTTCTCTTACCACACAAAAGTTTTTTTTAAAACATACTCTGCATTGTAGGCCCATTTCATAAATTTTGCTAACCATGAAAATATGTCACTTATGAAGTACTACCACTTAATTATCAGTGACTGCAATCAAATTGATTTTGTAATGAGATCTAGTAATTATTTTCTTCATGCAGATAATTTGCCTTTTCTCAAGTGTTCCTACAATTTTGGTCACTAGTGTAAAGTATAGGGTAAACCATAGTTTGGACACTGACATGCACTGCTACAAAACCAAGCTTTCATGAGCTCTCCTAAAAAACAGTGCTTCCCTACTAGAAAGAGCTGTTTCTGAGCATGACCTCATGAATGCCTAGTTTTATAAAAAAAATGTATTTTACATTGTCTGAACATACTTCTTCCTCACCTTCACTTCGATGTCTCCAATTTTGCTGGTGGCTCGAAGAATTGGACGCCCCAGAAGGGATGGGAATATGTGTGTTGGGAAATTCATCCCTGCATAGCCACATTTCACAAACTGAAATATAAAATCCAAGGAAAGGTTCTTTACTGAATGAATAGGCCAATCTAACTATAGATAAGCCTAATTAAATCCATGCAAAAAATACATGCAAGACAAGTGCCAATGAATCATATTTTGGCACCAGAGGCACTGAGCTGGGTTGAGACCCTGAGCACACCCATTTGCCACTCCTAACCCATATAAAGTCTGGTTTTTACACCATGTCCTTCTAGTAATTTTCTACATATTGTAGAATAGTACTATTATAATTCATAGCATCAGAATCAATATAACGTAGAATACTAGAGAACTGGCATAAAAAGATGCATTTATGGTGTCAAGGGAAAGAAATCATTCAAATAGTGCTGAAACTCCATCCACTTCTTGCACGAAAAAGGTACACTTGATGACTCCACATAGAATGACTCAATTTTCATTCTCACAAGCTAAGTACATGAAAGTTTCAGAAAACAAATATTGCAGTGTTTCCAATGTGATACGAAAACATCACAAACCTAGATCATCCAAGCAGGTTTTATAAAGCATCAAATGGGATGCTTTCTTGGCACCACCTGATATATTCACCATTACGATTTGTTGCTTATTGCAGTGGATAGCCATGCTTCTGAAGATATGTTTACAGTTGGTTTCACAGAAGCCATAAAAAAAAATCTGATCTGTAGCCTGTTTCTGGTTCCTTCCCACGAAAATCCTGCCAGCACCTATGGGGATGTTTTCTGCTTGTTATCCTAATGACAGTAATCAGAAGGGTATTCCTTTGTTATGTGCACAGTACAGACACACCGACTTCGTTTTGCGCACAGTGCTTATATGTGCACAGTCACTGACAGCTTATGTATCAGTTGTCCCAATGCAATCTTCCTTCCCCCCTCCTACAGGCCTCAACGATAACGTTAGAGTATCAGCTCCTGTTGCCCGTAGGACATGCACCCCACCTCCTAGAGGCGGACACCTGCCTTGCTATAACATAAGTCATTAGTGCCATAATATGTCTGAAGATGTCCCTAAAGTAACTTTCAATGATCACATGAAAGGAAGACAGGAAGTCTACCCTTCCGGTCTGCTTGTCGGATTCATTCATGGATGAGACGTCGTTGTACCAGCAAGGCGAGTGGAGTCCGTCTGTATATCTAATTTGATTTGGTTGTGTTAAAGGCATCCAATGAGATATGTCAATTATATGACAATTTCCAGCTGGCCCAACTCCAATAACTTCGGGAGCCTGTTGTTTTGGACGGTTTGGCACCATGGACGTTGTAAGAGGTGATACTCAAGATCAAGGATACACAGGCCTCAAATGTATTCAGTCAAGTTTGAAGACAAACATGTCAATAAGCAAATGAGATTGAGCAGCTCGTCATGGGTCAGCAAAGCCTACTGGGGATATTGTCACCAAACTTCCTGGAGGAAATCCAGGAATGGATTGGTCTCATGTAAAGTCCTCCAACATCCCTCAGCAAGATGCTTCTCTAACATGGGTTGGGTGGTGCCCCGGCCTCTTTTTAGGATGCGTTGCTTCATGGCGCCCCATTGGGATTCAATGCGTTGTGTGTGCGCTCCTTTAAGGATTCATAACCTCAATGAAATTGAAATAAGTTCATAATCAGGGGAGAAATTAGAAGGAATGTTCTCACCAGTCACTGGATCTACAAAGTTTTCAAAGTGATTTACAGTTTCGTGGAGGAACCCCCTTGTACTTAGATCGTTGTATGCAGCCCATGAATCAGATTGAATCGTTGTCCCTGGACGGATGTGATGACAGATAATAGGGATCAGGGTTTTTTTGTCCCTTCAATTGACAATGACCATTCGCGTTTCCGATTTCCCTCCATGGTACCACACCATACCAAATACCCAGGGGCCAGTTACTTTTTCGCCATAGTTTTGGCAGGCTGGAGGGTAACTATTTCCTCCAAGGAGCCTTCCCTGATTGTTTTTTCGACGTCCCCTGAGAGTGAAATAAGGGTTAGCAACTGGGATATGATACTTTTCGTGCAGGCGTGAGTGAGTAGTCAACCTAACACGCACTCACTGGAAGCAGCTCTCGTCTATCTGTACGACCTCACCAGGACCGCCCATCGGTGTCGCAGCATGAAAGGCTCTTAGGAGGACCTCACGGATAAAATTCCTCCAATCGACCAAGGTTTCATCCGTTGTTGGTGACAAGAGGGATGTAAGAAAGGAATGGGTTTGGGAGATGGTGAGGTCCTTTGCCCAGCAAAAGACGATGAGAAGGATCGTCTTTACGGTTATTCTGGAACAAGGACGACCATTTCTATCCCAGAACGAGAGCCAACATCCATCATCCACGTTCCTCAATTGCCCCGTCGGCTATCAGACCATTTCAGGCGCTCCAGTATTTCCAGCACTTACTGCACCTTAGAATGGGGTACTTCCTACCTCGTCTCCCAGGACGAGTAGAGTTGTAGAGTGTTCCTTGATGCAGGCACACGCCAGAATCGAACTAGAACATATCTCAGAAATAACAGATGCGAGCAAGTGACTAAATAACCAGTGCAGTGAGGGACTGGGCATTGTAAAACTTGGTTTCTGGAGTCTGGAAGCAAGCCTTGTTGTTTGGCAAATTCGAAGGTTGTCTCATCCGATCGGAGTGAATGGCAAAGTTCCACCATGTCGGGGTCTCGGGCAGCCATGTGATGCGGATAGAGACACGAGTGACTATCTCTAAGAATCCCATATCAAGTGGCAAGTGACGTGGTTCAAGTTCAAGCAGGAGGTTTTTATACATGGCCATATCTGCCATATCTTTCACATGCGAGTGAGTGAAAGGGTGACGAAACTTGTTCCCTAACCCATCCCAGACAAGGTCATTTTGGGGCATGAGTAGTTTATGTCAAACTTTTATAGAGATGGCGCAAGTGTCAATGCAGCTGGGGAAACTCCTTTGACGTATGTGCTCAAGTATCATTCACAGGAGATGAATTCCACCGTCTCACAAGTCCACCATATGATATCTCATTGTGGGACTAGTTAAAATATACTGTGCACAAAATGAAGTCAGAGTTGAGATAGACTGTGCATGTGCTGTACACACTGTGCACAAAATGAAGGAATACCATCAGAAGTTGCTGCAAAAAAAAGGCATATCCCTAATGATTCCTTACTTTCAAATATTCTTAAGTTAAATTCCATGACCTAGTGCAAGAATAGGAATATGAATGCTGGTAATGTTAGGATTACCAAGACACATACAGATGATGGTCATTGTACGTCTTGCGCACACCACCAGAGTACCATGCACACGGTGTGCACTCGCACAGTATGTCTCGCGCACACTAAGGCAACATGCTCCTATGCAAGAGGGTTATCAAAGCCCAACATGGCACACGTGAGGAAGTTGTTGCGTAAAGTGGGGGGGCCGTTGGAGCCATCTTCACTACCAGCGTAAAATGCTGCATGGGCACGGCTTTACCATCACGACCCAAGCCACTGTTCTCGAGCAGTCATTTGAGCCAATTTCCTTGCGTTTTCGACATTTTGACATGCTCACAGCTCGTTCGTCGTTTTATGCAATTTATGCCGTTCTATGCATTCACATTTTGCCAGCAGTGTTATAAACTATAAATTATGCATCCTTCCTCCAGTGGGAGAGGGCTGAAATAAATGAAAACGCATTCCAGACATGGAGGTCGGTTTTCATGATTTGACATCAATGCCTCACCAGGGCGTGGGAGGTCAGCCGGGCAGGAGACACACTCTAACGTAGGAGAGGACAAGGATGCACGGTGTACATGGGTGTGTGCAAGGCAAACAATGCCCCAGATGATGGTATGGGAGGCAGAGGGGTGATGGCAAATTAGATTACACTCCAAGGGCCTATTCCAGCAATAGTAGCTAGTTAGCTAGAGAAAGTTCTTGTCATAAGTTGGCCAAAAACAGGCCTCTACAAGTCACCCGACACCAAAAGCCAACCATCCTCATGACGGAGAGTTGCCCTGTCAATTCTTAGCACTCAGGGCAATCATCAGCACTATGAGAAAATCAGGAGAGTTAACTGAAAATGTGATTGTTCTCTATACATAGCCTAGATGTCTATAGAATTCCATTTATGCTGCATGTTTACAATGAAATTTATCTAGAAACATTGGAGTACGTGCTTAACCGTTACCTGGCAGGATGTGACTTCACTCAGGTTTCTCTTTAAATTCTCACTTAGCCCAAAGTCAGGTAAAGGCAAATCTTATGCTTAGGCCAAGGCCTATCGAGCTACTCGCCGCAGGTAGGCTTACTCTCCCCAACAACGACGTGCGGGCAGTTGATGGGACAATTTTCAGCACGGCTGGTTAACGGAACCTGGCCAACTTTCAGCTTAACAGGCCTTGCTTAAATCCTGAATCTAAGCGCCTTGACCTAGGCATATCTACCGAGTTCCTTTCGTAACACGAAAAATGACAGTACCTAAAGTCAATCCAAACTCACTGTATGTTAGGCCTATGACTAGCTTAACTTCACGCTGAATATAAGCTGGACATAACACGGTACAGCTAGGCCTGTAAGTTGGAAAGAAAACTCACCCCGGTTCCATTGTCGCAGACAATGACCTTCCTTCCCTGTTGATCCATGACCACTGTCACGCGATGGCAAAAAGTCTTTGCTCGGCTTAGTATGAAGGAAGAAGCGCACCTACGTGAAGCCGGGCCGGACGTGGCGACCGTGCCGAACGGAAACGAAGACACTTATCAGAATTTGGAATCATGGTGATACCGCCATCTGTTGACGACGCTGCTCTACCACAACGAAGCGAAATCTCCTCGTGTTTTTCATTTGAGTCAGACAATCTTTTACATGACTCGGGCACAAGTACATCGAATGTTTATAATGCGGGAGTGTCCCAGTCAAGTGAAGAAAAAAAAACGGAAGGTTTAGTGGTCCTTTATCCATAAAAAAAAAACAAACAGATAATGGTTCAGGGAACCGTTAAAGCATTACATTACATAACAGTGATTTTCGATTGGTTACAACCCCCTCCTCCTGTGGCAGAAGCGAGAATCACTCATTTCCCACTTCAGTCACTGATTTAACCAGGGACAGTTATTTTGAGACAGCAGATATCGCTACAGTGTTTCCGGAAGGACTTTAACCACCATTTAACATGGGCTCCATACTTTTCAATAGACCCTGTTGGCGGCTCAGTAAAGTAGTACTTCTAACAATTGCAATAGATGTCACTTCATGCAATAGAGGCGTAATCGAGTCCTCAGTCTCGCCATAAGATAGTGATCAGCGAGTCAGTGACAAGTGTCGAAGTCGAAAAAGTATTATGTGCAAAGTATATTGCAAAATCATATATTTCAGCTCAATATAAAATAATTAGTTACCCAGCAAACATACTAACATTCAATCAGCGTTGTCTGAACGTTAATTTTGAACCTTCCCAGTTTTTGGTTGGCGTTGCAGCTAACATTAAGTCACTATTGCAATGTCGCTAATTGGAACATTCAGATGAACGTTGAAGTTCAACACTGGCTGAACGTTGAGCCAACATTGCAATGTCACTTATTTGAACCCTCACTGCCACCCTTGTAGTATTCCATAATTGGTCAATAATGAAGGCAATGGATTAAATATTATTCTGAAAGTACTAATCTTAGTACTTTACAAGGAACGGCTATCCCCCTCTTGCTCTGTGGCGTACAGAAACCCTCCTTTCCTTAACTGAAGTGAAAAAATAATTATCCCTCCCAAATGCGAAGAATAGAGCCAATGTATGATCGAGCATGTAGAAACTCTCTGAGGTAATTGTGCACTGGGATGCAAGGGTTTCTCATAAGGAGTAGGACCTTATTTACTGCCTGGGCTCCATGTTTCTGTCTCGAATATATGGATAATAAATTAATAAGTGTCCGATTTTATTGATTGTTATAATGAGGCAATGAAAAACATATGGTGAGATAATAAACACTCCTGTGAGGGATGTTTCCATGGAAAGAGGGAAGTGTACTTTGTGTACTGTGCGAAAAGCGAGACCCATACCTCCATCTAGTGGGCAAGAGGAGAACTTCAGCATTTCCTTAAAATTAACTCCTCCGTGGAAATTGGGCTCATTGGATCATCGCGTCAGTCTGATATTGCATCGATGATGGAATGGCAAAATTGGGAAGTCAATATTGAGCCAATATTTAGCCAGTATTGGCAATAATGGCAAGATGCATGTAGACATCGTGCCCAATGTTGGTCCAGCATTCACCCAATATCTGGTATTACTTGGGTAGTAACACTGGATAGGTTCATTGTCGTTTTGCGTAAAAAAAAAATTGTTTCCCTATTTGGCGATGCATATTCCATGAAACTACCATACATATTATTTTAAAATGCGATTTAAAAAGGTATCATAATGCCATAACACTGCAACAATATTCACGCAACGTTGGTGTTTGACCTTCAACGCCGATGACACTGTATTGACCCTGGGGGAACGTTCCCACAACGTTACTATGTTTGCTGGGTACATTTTAACAGGTTTGATTGAGAAAGTAGTTATTTCGATAACAAAAATATTTACACTCATTACGGAAGTGCTTTCCGCGTCGAATATGCTTGGTATCACTTCCTGGTATCATTGTAGGTTTTTTCTCCGTTTTTCTTTCACTCTTAAAATATCTTTATCAGTGAAAACCTCACAATCCCGTGATGAAGTCCGTAGCCCATCTACGAGTACTACCGTATACCAGGGAGGGGGGGAAAGCAAGAGAGAGACTCATTGTGTCCTTTCAAGTCCCTATATTTACTTGTCTTTTCCTTTTTTTTTTAAATGACTCCTGCCGCCAGATAGTACAGTTTCGGCCCGAGTCGATATGAATTCCAGCAGCGTTTTGAATTTTATTATTAAACACGACTCACTTTCTGTTTACGCAGGCAATGTCGTACTGTTTCGTATCTGTCGTACTCAAAACGTGATCTTACGACTTGACCTACTTACACCTCTACCGTTGCGCTACTTGTGAAACTCATAAGCACGTCCTTAGTAATGATGATAAAGATTCGCCATGGAAAGGGGGTAGAGGGGTTAAAGTCAATCCGGAAACGCTGTAGTTGGATGATCCCTCGTATTGGTATCGGCCGATATTCAGTGGATCGGCCAGGATCGGTATCGGCCGATACCTATATGGCCGATCCGATCCGATTCTCCCTTGCCGCACGCCATACTTGATGCGCAGTGCGTAAATTTTGGGAACGTCTCAAGAAAAAAAACCCACTCGTAATGGCATACGGTTCCTAAGTCCGTCATAGTTCTTGTTAATCTCCAACTGATAGGCAATGAGTTTGGGCATGGTTAAAGCGGAATGCAAGAGATTTGAGAAGGGCATTGTACAAATGGAATGGGTCAGAGTCATTCACGTACGCATTCATTCCTTCACTTTCCCCCATTCCGTCCCGTCTCCTGCCTTCCTGCGCTGACTGGTTTGCGCAGGCGCACTTTGTGCTCACGTCCATCCCACCTCCGGCTCTCCCCTTGAGCACCAATCCCGGTTGTAGTTGCATCAACTCCTTAATCCCTTAAGGACATGAGACTTAGGCCCGTATTCACGTCGCTCCCCTACACTGTAAAAAAAAATTCCGTAAATTTACAACCAAGAGGTTGGAAACATTGCTGCCGGCTTGTGATTGTAAAATGACATTTACGATGCCATGGTGGAAAAGGATAAAAGGCGAATAACCACTTGTCATTCTAAATGTGCTTCTCGTTCTTTGACCACTCAGGCCCTTCTCTCCCTTACACTCAAAGATACCCAAAAGAAGATAATCACATAAATAAGGGAATTTTCCGGTTAAAACTCGGAATCTCCTTTTACAGTACCAAGGGGGAAAATCCGCCAGGAACACTAGAGTGTAATTCCTCTAATTAGGGGAAAACCGGTTTTACATGAAAGAGGGGAAATGCCTCATTCCTGCTAGATTCGGAAAAATTCCGGCTAATCGTGGAAGGCCTCTTTCCCTTGAGAGATCGTAATTTTCAAACTGACAGAGGGAATCTTGAGATCCTGAGCAGGAGCGGAATTTTTCAATTTGTGGAGTACTTGGCGTTTTTGCGTATTTTTACGTATTCCATGTTAGAACCATGCATTTTCGTAAAATAAAATTCCTACTTTATGAAAGGAAACCAGAAAAAAATTCCAATTTTTGTCCATTCCAAAATGTAATGTTCAAAAGACATGTCCAAAAACAAATACGTCTAAGCCTCGCCTTTCGTATTACGCATGCGGTAGAATCGTTGCTCCAAAAGACAATACAAGTTTTGACTATTCCTTATCTATTTTCACTGTATGAAATCAGGAAGAATAAAAAATAATTCGAAGCAAAACAATGGTTGAATGGACCATCACTCATTTGTCCATTCATGTCTTCGAACTTCATCCATTATGGTGTTCAGCTGACAAGATTTTTTCTTCTTGCTTTTGCAAGGCATTCTTGTCCCCGGTTGCTCTGGCTGGATGTTCGCCATGCTCCTATATAATAGAGAAGCAAGAGATACATATGAAAGATCATACCATGCATGTGTTTTTCATAAGGTTTTCACTTTCAGCCTTACCTTTGTATGTACTCAAGAGTTCCATCAGCTTTTTCTGGGTATTCCATGTTGAATACATAGTAGCAGCCCAGGAGAAAAACAATTGAATGTTTTAGGGACTTCATCTCAAACAACCGTACTCCTCCGACGTAGAGGGTGTACGTTCCCCTGAGTATGGAATCACCTGATGGGATACGAGAGACGTGCGATTAGATTCCTTCGATGGGATCCCTTTGGAATCACATTAATGAGTTGAATTAAAAGAAGCATACCTCTCACGGCCACGTGAGGCCATCCTGGAAGAGTACTTTCCAGCTCTCTGTCATTGATGTTTTCCTAAGGGTGAAAAAAGTTCATTCCATACTAAGGGATTGGAGAAATTTACTTATTTGAATCTAGTGAACTTACAGGTTGAACTGAAAAGATGACAGAGATGTCTTCTTTGAGCCGGTTGGAAATGAGCAAGACAGATGAGCAGCTTAGCAATTCTTCACTTTCACATGCCACAGCTGCAGTGCCTATTTGAGTGAGCAAAGAGAGATCTCCCTTCTTGGTGCAATTTCGGAAGTACTTGTAGACTTTCATGCCCTTGTTCAGGAGTCGCTCCTTGAACTCGGCCAAAGATCCGTCGCCCATCAACAAGTCATAATGGAGGCCAAAATGATGTGGCCTGGTGAATATTGACCACTTATTCAGTACCTCTTGAATGGGCATCCCACTGTTGATATCTCTCCGCTGCGAGAAGTACGTGATCTTCACTAGCTCGGTCGCATCCTCGCTCGTATCTTTTCTTCCTTCAACCATTTGCATAATAATCTCCCTTTTTCTCTCCAAACTAGCTTCAGTTTCGTTTCTCGGGATAGAAAGAGGTTGCCAGTTGACGCAACCATACTGGTCTCGTTGCATCTTCGCCCTGCTGGCACCTTCTCCGATCCTCTTCTTGTATTCTTCTTTAATGCGTTTCAAGACGCCATCTCCAGGTCTGCGCAATTATAATTAATGTAATTAATATGAAGCGAATGCTTATAACTGGCTCCCTTTGTTTTTCTGCAAAAGTTTGCTGAAATTCACGAAACCAATTTGTATTCCAATGTTAAGGAATATTACGAAGTTCTTCACTGGAAGTCTTTTGACTTATTTGTTTCGTCAGAATAACTTCTATTGAGGCATCAAGATTCTCACCTTTTAAGGTACGCAATGGGGTCTTCAATTTTCTTTGCGAATATGCTGCAACTTCTCCCCGTTGTCGAAGGATCTCCGAATTCGTCAGGGAATGCAGCGGCGAGTTCTTTTGACGCAGCATATACGGCGGGTTTCCGCAACTCCTTCCCTGTATATGATTGCATGAGCATTTTTGCCACGTCATNGACATTGGAAAGTATACTTATCCTTTATGTTTAAAATCCTCATTAGATAACGATGCCTCGTGGAAATTTTCGTTTTTTATTACTTACACTTTGAAATCAGCTGATTAAAAAGAGATGCAAGCGATTCTGGGATACCTTACAGAATATTTGAATAAAATGCCCTACACATTGTGAGGGAACTTTTCTGGATGCCATATTCCCATGGACGAGTGATATTTGGCTTCAGCTGTTTCTGTTTAAGAGTGTCACGTGGTTGGAGAGGAACTAAAGTAATTGGTTTGTTCGGTGGTGGAGTGGTGGCACGCTCGACTGGCGAATAGGAGGCCCTGGTTTCGATTCCTGCCCTCTTCATGGTTTTCTTTTGCAGTTCGAAATCTTCCCTCCCCACCTATTACGTTCTCAAGACAGTCGCAACGGCTGAAAAAAAAAGTGCGAGCCCGAGAGAGGGAGACGTACACCCGGAGGCAGGCCGAAGGTGCCGCACATGCACACATGGACTTGAGGATATACAGACGCCCAAGCATAATAATATGCCTAGGTATACCTTGTATATATAATATATCTAGACGATCGTCTAATATATATAGACGATCGTGACTGACTGACGCTAATTCTAGCCATGTTCTAGACGTGATGAGATGCTGAAACTTGGTACACAAATAGTTGTTAGATTGCTGACTTCAGAAAAATTCCAACTTTGGGGGTAAGTGCCCTGGGGGTACATTCGTGAGGGTGTCATTTTGTAAGCCTAGGTCTAACCTTCAGATGGACGCTTAGGCTTATGCCATTTTCTGGAATACACTTCCTTCAACAAACGGAAGGATTGTGAATAGCTGCCAAGTTGTCGACTCCAGAGAAAGTCCAACTACGAATGCCCAACTTTGGGGGTCCATGTTTTGGGAGCATGTTTCAGGGAAGGGGGGACTGATATTGCAGGCCTATGCCCAACTCATGGATGGATGCTTAGGCTGATACTACTCTAATACATTATCTTCCTTCAAGGAAGCGGGAGGGAAGAGAATTAGGTGCTTATTCCATACTACGGATAATAGTAATAAAACCCACTATTTAATTATGGTAGGAAAGTTTGGCGAGACATTCACCCATCATCCGTTTCCTTTCCTCTGATTGTGGGTATAGTCCGGGTTCCTAGCCTAGCATATATGCACCCATGGCCTAGCCCAAATGCGAAGCCAATGGGTGTATCCACTTCTATGGCTACTATACTACGGCATAGTAGCAGCCCAGGAGAAAAACAATTGAATGTTTTAGGGACTTCATCTCAAACAACCGTACTCCTCCGACGTAGAGGGTGTACGTTCCCCTGAGTATGGAATTACCTGATGGGATACGAGAGACGTGCGATTAGATTCCTTCGAAAGGATCCCTTTGGAATCACATTAATGAGTTGAATTAAAAGAAGCATATCTCTCACGGCCACGTGAGGCCATCCAGGAAGAGTACTTTCCAGCTCTCTGTCGTTGATGTTTTCCTAAGAAGGGTGAAAAAAGTTCATTCCATACTAAGGGATTGGAGAAATTTACTTATTTGAATCTAGTGAACTTACAGGTTGAACTGAAAAGATGACAGAGATGTCTTCTTTGAGCCGGTTGGAAATGAGCAAGACAGATGAGCAGCTTAGCAATTCTTCACTTTCACATGCCACAGCTGCAGTGCCTATTTGAGTGAGCAAAGAGAGATCTCCCTTCTTGGTGCAATTTCGGAAGTACTTGTAGACTTTCATGCCCTTGTTCAGGAGTCGCTCCTTGAACTCGGCCAAAGATCCGTCGCCCATCAACAAGTCATAATGGAGGCCAAAATGATGTGGCCTGGACTTATAACTGGTGAATAAGTCATGGAGAACTTACCCGTAGGGTGACAACTATAGAGAGGCGACGCTCTTCATGCACTAGAAGTGATCGAGCCAGCGTAGGAGCGAGCATAGAAAAGAAGGAAGTTGCATTTGCATAATAATCTCCCTTTTTCTCTCCAAACTAGCTTCAGTTTCGTTTCTCGGGATAGAAAGAGGTTGCCAGTTGACGCAACCATACTGGTCTCGTTGCATCTTCGCCCTGCTGGCACCTTCTCCGATCCTCTTCTTGTATTCTTCTTTAATGCGTTTCAAGACGCCATCTCCAGGTCTGCGCAATTATAATTAATGTAATTAATATGAAGCGAATGCTTATAACTGGCTCCCTTTGTTTTTCTGCAAAAGTTTGCTGAAATTCACGAAACCAATTTGTATTCCAATGTTAAGGAATATTACGAAGTTCTTCACTGGAAGTCTTTTGACTTATTTGTTTCGTCAGAATAACTTCTATTGAGGCATCAAGATTCTCACCTTTTAAGGTACGCAATGGGGTCTTCAATTTTCTTTGCGAATATGCTGCAACTTCTCCCCGTTGTCGAAGGATCTCCGAATTCGTCAGGGAATGCAGCGGCGAGTTCTTTTGACGCAGCATATACGGCGGGTTTCCGCAACTCCTTCCCTGTATATGATTGCATGAGCATTTTTGCCACGTCATGTACCGCACGCTTCCGATCCCGTTTGGACAAAGTCTTTTTCTCTCTAAGCTGCATCTGAATGTCATTCATGATTCCATCCATAGGATTTGCATGATGTTGAGACTTCCCCTGAAGTTGCGATGCCCTCTCGCCACCTTGAATGGAAATCATGAACACATTAAGATACAATGTCTGCATTGTCTTGCAAAGGATATCCCATGGTATCAGACAGGGAAAGGTAGGTGTGATTCATTACATGACAGGATATGTCATTACAAGACGGGCAGAAGAGTGATTTTATTCGCAAGGACGACTGGGGAGGTAGATGTGCATTTTAACATATGAAAGGGCTGTTCATGACTCGTATCTACATTTTACCTGCATCTGTGCGCTGGAAGGCTTCCAGGAGAATCTTTGAGGGAATTTTCATCAGGAACAATCTGAGCGTGGGTAGTTCAACATGTCGAAGGTGTTCGACAGCTCGTACTCCTTCACCCATAAGGTGATGAATAAGATCGCCAAAACTCTTCTGATCTTCAAGTGGAAGGGCTTTAGATATGATGGCATACAGTTCCCTTCTCAGCTGCTCCTATAAATGAAAAAATCAAATTGCAAATTATTTAGATATCAGTGGTTCACCCCTTTGAAAAACCAGTCTTTAAAAATGTATTGAAGTCGGCGATGGGTCGATTATAATATAATTCCGCAATCGGCTCATATTAAATTGTAGATTCTCAGACATTTGTCGTAATTGTAATTAATACATTTTGGTGCTGCGTATGCTAATCGCCATTTGTTTAAATTAAAAGTAAGAGTTGTAATTGCCATTGAAGGTGATGTCTCCATAATCCACATGCGTATTTCATATAAATAAGGGCAATTTCACCACGAATCCTGAAGGTCATACTTACTTAGTATCAGCGCGTTCGTGATTTTCAGTTCTATCTTTCCACTCTTCATAAGAATTGGCATCATGATCGTCATCATTCAGTCGATGACTATCGTAGATAACCAGCTGCTCAGAACCATTGCATTCCACGATCTCCATTGACTGACGAATAGAAGACCTGCAAAAAGTATTTATTCGGTGTCAAGGGAAACATTTTTACATGAAAGCACTTACAGCAATGGATACTCTGGTATTTCTCATAGAAATCGTTTCAAGAGCGAAAAACTTCTAGAACTTTAATGAATGCATTATATATGCACAGCTACTGTACACTGACGGCTCGGATTTGGTGAGGTGATACAGGGCACACTGCTAATGACACGGCCAATGGGTATTTGTAGGTGAACGGGGGCAGTGAATCTCATACTTAAGCACAATGCAGGAGATGTTCACATCCTCTATCTTAATGGGATATTCCTGGTATGGATGAAAGTCTATGAGATCCCATAACTTGATCAAAAGAAGCCCTTGGCTTTCAGGCTCAATGATATGTAAATTCATGGAGGTCCACAGGTGCGCATCATGTAGGGTCACCAAGAGCCTCACTTCATCATTAATTTTTAGAATTTGTAGAATCTTCCCGATCTTCAAAGTTCCTACGACATCGTCACTGATGATGACCACCATTCCTTTCTTGAAATCTCGACCCCTGAATATCACAGACTTGAAACTCGAAACACGATTACCTTCCCCTATGGTCAGATGCGGTATCGAGTCCTTAGTAGGAAGGAAGTTCACCTCCTCTGTTGTGAACAGTTCAGGAGGAAACAGGGTGACACACCTCATGTACTCCTGGTACAGTTGGTGCCTGATAGATAGCATCTTCGTCTCATTCTTGTAATTTTGAAGACGCTTCAGACATTTTTTGAAAAAGGCGTGCTTGCTCTCAAAACGAAGAGTCGACACTCTGCAAAGAGGTCCAAAAATTGCCACAAGTCGTGGATAGTGCATCAGATAATGATGCTTGGGCTTCAATGACTCGGATGGAAAGCATCTAAGTCGAAACGCAATGTAGTCAGTCAATAAGGTTTCCAAATAATGAATTTGGGAGTGAGTGATTAATGGTGATGTCAAAATGGCGACAATGTGTCTAAGTAAGAGAAGGCCGCGCCAAAGCTTGTCATTGGGCTCCCTAATCTTGTCATGGAGAAGTAGAGGCAGAAAACGTATACAGGCCCAAACCTGAGCTGCTGTGCCTCCCAGGTTCTTTACACCCCCAGTTGTCACATGTGGCCTGTCATTCAAATCGTCACCTTTGAAAGGGAAAGTTCTCATTCGACGATTAAGCTCCACCAATGTGAACCATCCTCTTTTCTGTAGTTCGATAAGAATCAATGCAACGTCACAATCTACTACTCCTGTCTCGAAGAGGTCATGCGCGAGGCATGGAGGGAGCCCTGGCTTGCACACATGATAGTACTTCAACACATGGAAAGGAGAAGCACATTTCACCCCCCTTGGATGAGTGATGTCTGACGTCAACATCTTCTGACAATCTTCTCTGTAAGATTGGACAGTTCGATCTGGTCCCAATGTGAAGGGAACAAGGTCATTGTTTCTATGCGCTAAGCAGTAACGACAGAAATAGAGAGTCTTACTAAAACTCTCTTGGAAACCTCAAATCCCGTGACTTCCCAAGTTATCGCCTAAGATGACCAACACGCTCCCTCTCAAAGGTCTGTTATATCCACGAGGGTGAATTCCGTTGTCTTCAATATCCTGGAGGTCACGGATGAGGCGTTGATATACCTTGACGGGTGAATGATATTTCAATTCATTTTCATTAACTAGCAGAGCAAGTTGTATTGTGTCCACTCTACTTCTGTTCCATGGGTAAATATTTGCGATCGTGTAATAGACACCGACCATTTTGTGATCTTTTTTGGAAGATCCCAGGGGATTAGTCATGGTAACAGCATCTTGAAAAAGGATGATTTCAATCTTGTCCCGATTCTTGTAGAAAGAATCTTTCTGGATAATTTCACCGTCGCATAAATCAGATAGGGTTCTAATGGGATCAGAACGGATCAGAGGATTCTGAAGTTGGTCTTCTAGAAGAGATGTTAGGGACTCCTTGATGGGAACATAATGATAATGGGAAGGGAGATTTTTTCCATTTGGCCCTAGGTAAACCTGCTCAGGTGGAATGTAGCGAAAATTCTGGGCAAAAAACTGCTTCCTCGAATGATGACTACGGAAAACCTCAGTGGAGGGGTCATGAGTGCGAAAAAGGGGGTCAGTTGTGAGGACTTTCTCAACCTTCTTCAAATCTTCACTGATGCCAAGGTTTCCAAGGATAATTTCCATCCTCAACTTGGTTTTTTCAAAAAGAATTCTCAATTCATTGGCAATCACTTGCACTGTTGATGCAGGAAGCATGCATTCAGTGTACAACCTGAGATAGAATTCCCCGATCGATCTAACGACGTCATCATAGCTTTCTTCATAAGGCGTTGACTCTTTCCACGAGTCAGTTGCTAAGGCATTCACATTGACCTCACTTACTTCTGTATTTGAATCAATCTCTTGGGCGTCATTCAACTGATGTATTTCTTCTCGCAAGCCATTCTCAGCATAGGAATCCCTATGACATTTGCTCAGATGACTTCGGAAGGAAGATGCAACTCTGTACATCCTAGTGCAATTAAGGTAGGGGCAAGGTATCACTTCATTTGGCAAGTGGGAAGGTAAGCGAAGTGCCAATGATTTCACGCTCTGAAATTCATTCATACAGGTAATAATAGGACACCTTACAGGTTCCTCATAGTCCAGAGCCTTAACAGAAACCTTTTTTCCCCGGGAAAGTTCAGTAACAGAAGTGTGCTGTTTGTAGACATGGGAAGAGAGTGATTGAACACCAACAAACTCCTGTGCGCAAGTCCCAAAACGGCATTGAAATACAGGATTTCTCTCATGACGATGTGCACGAGCATGAGAAAGGTATTCCAGCGGTTCCGACACAAACGCATTGCATAAGGAACACTCGATTCTCAGATCACGATCTGTGGCAAAAATTATAGCGATTTCTGATTGCCAATCTACTGGCTTTTTTTTAGTTTAAGAAAATAGGCTATACCTATGCAAAACACAAAATATCCTTCAAAATATAGCCACAAAACGCCCATGTCTGTATGCACATGAAAACCCCCAATATCTGCCCATTAATCATAAAATTATATTTTAAAATTTCAAAATGAAATGAGATGGAGCTTGATATAACTGACCCTTGGAACAGAGGCGCAACCAGCATTAAATATTGGGGAGGGGTTCATGAAAGTTCTTATCTGTTTTTCAAATGTCAAATAAAATGTCATTAAACCATCAGAAGAGACATATTCCCAGCAAACAAAATTTGTTATGAATTGATGAAAACGAAATTTAAACAGTAAAGATAAAATTGCATTCGATATCGGAAAAATCTAACGATGATCGAAATTAATTTCGGGATTCAGCCCAGATTTCCTTGCGCAGAAAAAAAGGAACTAGAAATTTGTTAACCTGAATGTGATTCACACCTTTCATCTGAGTAATCGTCGTCCTCCCCTTTTAAGAAAAAAAAATTCAGCTGCGAGTAGCCACTTATGACAGGCGTGACCTCACCTTTAACCTCCCATCTACGTCCCTTTTTAGCCTCGCTCTCAGGGTGTTTCTTCATGATCTTTCAGCGTTTCCCACTCCCCTCAGGGGAGATAGAGATGGAGAAACAGAGATATATAACCTCCTCCCCCTTGACAGCGCCACTGCGTTTGAATATTCAAAATTACCTTTCAATATCCCCCTAGTCACTTAGCGAACGTTCTTTCACGCAGTTCCAGTCCTATTACCAGAAACAAAGCTCAAGCGAATCTGCAAATGGACGTGGTCAGGAGAAGCCTTCTTTTGTATTAAAATTTCTAACATGGGTGATATAATTTGCTAGGAAATGCTATTCTACCGATTCGCCCCTCCTCTGAGTATACCTACTTCACAAATGGGGATAATTGAAAACAAGACGTAGGCCTATGTACTGATAAAAAATATTGGACTCACGATAAATCCATGACGTAGCTGCATGCACTTGGATGGGTGAATCGACTATCACAGTCTACAGGTGGAGGCAGTAGCACGGCTGAGGGGAGATGAGTTCAGGGGACATCGCAACAGTGGATGGCATTTATAACTTTCATTTTCCCGTCACTTCCATTATCCCCCTTCTCCTTCTCCCCCTCCTCCCTCCTCTCCCCGCCCCTTAACAATGACTCCTAGCGTCTGCACGAAGTGGAAGATTAAAACTTTTCCTTTCAGCTAAACATACACCCTTCAATATAATATTTCTTCTTTTTTTTCACTTTGCATTGCACATAATTTCAGAAAAGAAAGGATTGTTCCTCAGTTATGGAGTGAAGGTGCCTGAATGTACCATTTGGTACCATGGTAGTTGCAAAATATGATTCGTTAAATGTAATATGTATTTACGGTATGAATGATTTAAGAGAAAATATTCTTTGATGGTTGCATGGCCGAGAAATAGGGAAGAGGAGATTCAATTATTTTCGATAAAGAGGCCATTCATTGATAACGGATTCTATTTTCATGTAAAATCGTGAGAATTGAAGAGACAGAGCCGACAAAAAAGGAAAATTCTTGACATTTTATGTTCTCCCTCTCCATGTAGGTCCATATTGAGACATAAGGTTAAAGAAAAATGAATTTCCTCAATCTTAGCCTCCAAATCTCTTCTCGATTGTTCGATTCAGTTCCATTGATTCAGCAAGATCTAACAGACAGCGCAGGACAAACCCATAGATCAAGACCCTGATAACCTGAAGCGATTATTGTAGCCCGCCCCATCATGATTAAACTCGGTTGACTTTTAACTTTCCTTGGCTTTTCTGGGAATCGTCGACTCAGTGAAGGGAGGAAATAGACATTTTTAACAATAATATAAGAGCTTAAGCCAGATCGACAGGCGGAGGGGGAGGAGAGGAGGGGGAAGGGGTATTAAGCCGAGGAACGTGAAGGAAGAAAAGGGGGTCAGTGTCTTGCCCCCTTTTTCTGTCGATTTAAACGGAAAATTTCCACTAAGGAGGGGAATAATTTCTTTTACCGAGTCAGTAAAAGGGGTAAGTCCCCCATCAGACGAAAACCAGTTTTCCGAATATTAAGAGTAAAATTCCATCCGAAATTTCCGAGTATTCAGTGGACTAGACAGATTCCCCTCCTTACCTGTAATTTTCATCTTAAAGTGCGAATGTTCTTCGTCTTCAAAGCGAAAACCCTTTTTCCGCTTCTTCAGGGAAAAATATTCCGATAACAAATGTAATTCTTGCATTTCATCTGTTAACCGGAAAATATTCCGCCTAACGAGCGGAAATTTACCAAATTTTTTACAGTGTACCATACATTTCAGTCGCGAGACAGATCGAGCCAATCGATCGTTGGCTGTGGCACTGACAGACGGACTTAAGCCGTGGTTGCCTCTGAGGCATTAGGTACAGTCTAACTGTTTAATTCCATAGGCCGTAGCACCTGGCATTAGAAACTTTCTGGGTAGGTTTTGTTTGGTCAGACTTGCGGCCTCAACCCCCTGACGACGCAGGCTGCCTGAGAAATTTCTAGGATAGGATCCCTCGCTGTTCCTTCGCTTTTTAACTTCCTTTAGCCTTGCCCCATACCTGCAGGCTGTCTCTAATAATTCGGACTCTCATCTCTAAGTCCCACGCTTCTGGGTTCAAAGGTTGGGGATTTTCTGTTGTCCTTGGGTAGTTTCAGACAATTTCAGAACCAAATAACCTCTTACTCTATCTGTGCACCTTGGTTGGGGGCAGTTTACTGCCCAGCCAGGTAATTGTCTATTTAGCCAATATCTCTCTTTAATATTAGGTTTATTACTATATATACAGGGTGTCCAAAAAAAATGTATACACACTTCATCAACCCATAACTCAGTAACCTTTTCTCTTTTTCAGTTGCAAGGTGGTTGTAATAATGCAAAATCCCAGACTTGCATTTGAGCAGCGGAAATTTGTGTTGAAGTGGTATTGGAAGTTGGAAAATATCAACTAAGTCCAGAGA